>AWOL01S0084515.1:0-24411 GCA_000715115.1 Nicotiana otophora
TGACAAAGCAAGAACCAACCCCTTGATGTTATCGGATGACATGCCCCTGTACACATCTTTCCAGCTTTGTGGATCCATCAAAAAAATTCCTAAACCCAATTCGTCACTCTTTCATATGTACACAAGTTCTAACATACACTTAATAAATACTCAATCTCAGCTAAAAGCTGCTGCTCAACTGGGAAATTGAAACAAGAATTTTAGTGGGATTGAAGATCTTGCTAAAGAGCGAAGTAGATAGGCAGTAGGTGTGAAGGGTGTTTTCTTGATAGATCGGGGGTGGGAAGAAAGAAGAAAGAAGAAGAAAGAAGAGTGGGATATGTATAGGAGAAAATGGTTTTACCAAAATTGTGACACACCTATGACTCCGGTTGATGAAGAGTACAACACTCTTTCCTCTAAATATCAGGGGGGGCTGTTCTTTTTGCTATCTGCTTTCTTTTATCTTTTTCTTTTTCGATTTTTCGTAAGTAATCAAAACTGCTTTTCTTTGCGTGNGAAGCTAGCACCGATGAATACGCTTGATGACAAAGCAAGAACCAACCCCTTGATGTTATCGGATGACATGCCCCTGTACACATCTTTCCACCTTTGTGGATCCATCGAAAAATTTCCTAAACCCAATTCGTCACTCTTTCATATGTACACAAGTTCTAACATACACTTAATAAATACTCAATCTCAGCTAAAAGCTGCTGCTCAACTGGGAAATTGAAACAAGAATTTTAGTGGGATTGAAGATCTTGCTAAAGAGCGAAGTAGATAGGCAGTAGGTGTGAAGGGTGTTTTCTTGATAGATCGGGGGTGGGAAGAAAGAAGAAAGAAGAAGAAAGAAGAGTGGGATATGTATAGGAGAAAATGGTTTTACCAAAATTGTGACACACCTATGACTCCGGTTGATGAAGAGTACAACACTCTTTCCTCTAAATATCAGGGGGGGCTGTTCTTTTTGCTATCTGCTTTCTTTTATCTTTTTCTTTTTCGATTTTTCGTAAGTAATCAAAACTGCTTTTCTTTGCGTGGTTAATAAGGGAGCTTAGAAAATCTGATAGTAACAGTAGTAAACTCGTGACGTGACCCTATAATTTGTATATTGACCTTTTAGTAAGTACCGTAATCTGACAGAATATTAATATATTATTTTTTAATAAATATTGATCGTTATTTTATTTTTTAATACAGTGTGCAAAAATATAACAAAATCTATATAAAATCAAAGGATACACATCATACAATAATCAAATAAATTATTTATTCCTTATTCATTCTTTATTAATTAGCAAGTACTATACATTTACTATTATGTATTAACTTATTAATTGGCTTAATATTTTGATACTATTTTTCTTTTACTATAACATTGATATATGTTTTCTTACTCTTGGAATAATTTTATTTTTCTTAAACTTGTGTTACACTGTTCAAAATTCTTTAATTGTCTAAATTTACTAATAATTTTCATGAAGGTGAAAGAGAACTGACTTTATGTTCCTAAAGGAGGAGATCTTCGAAGGACTCTTCCGATGGTGCCATGATACTTTGTAGGCCGGCCACCCAGGGGAAGAACGCACCGGCATTGTTGGGCCGTGATTATTATTGGCCTCAAATGGCAGATGATGTTGCTCAGTATGTGAAAACTTGTCCAGTATACCAGAAAGACAAGTCTTACCGCTTGACACAAGCGGGACTTTTGGAGCCATTGTCTGTTCCAAAGAGACCTTGGGAAAAGTGTGTCATTGGATTTCATCATCAGATTGCCTAAAGTCGGAGATCTTACAACTATCTTGCTTGTGGTAGATCAGTTTTCAAAATACGCTATATTTATAGCAACTCCAAAATATATATCAACAGAAGATACAACTCAACTCTTCTTCTCTCATATTGTCAAATATCGGGGCCTTCTTAAAGACATCGTTGGTGATTGCGACTCTCGCTTCATTAGCAACTTTTGGACTCAACTCTTTAAGTGTCTCGGGTTCAAGTTGAGCCACAATTCAAGTTTTCATCCGCTATCTGATGGCCAGACGGAGCGGTTCAATGGCATGCTAGAGGAATACCTTCGTCGTTTTGTTACCGGACCGCAGAAGAATTGGGTGAAGCTTCTGGATGCTGCTTAATTGTGTTTCAATTCACAAAAAAGCTCTAGCACAAACAAAAGTGCTTTTCAAATTGTTACCGGACAGCAACCGCTATTCCCACAACATGTCAAAATCTCCTCGAGTCGCTGGCTTCTCAAAAGAGTGGCAGTAAAATTTGGAGACAGTGAAGAGCTATCTTGTGAAAGCCCAAAAGCGGATGAAAAAGCATGCTAATCAAAATCGTTACTTTGTTGAATACCAAGTGGGAGATAAAGTGATGGTGAAAATTCCAAAGCGATACTTGTTTGCAGGAGTCTATGACCCTCGCCTATTGCAAAAATACATTGGACCATTGTCCATTGAGAAGTGCATTGGGAAAGTTGCATAACGGTGGATACCCCAGCCTGATGGAAGATTCATCCAGTCTTCCATGTCAGCCTTCTGAAATATTTTCGGGTTGACATGGAGGATCCTTTGCGGAGCCAGCTCGTAATACCCAGTATTCGAGGCCCCAATTCAACCGGAAAAAGGCGTGAATAAGCTATTCTCAATGATCGAGTGATTCACTCTTCAAGGAAAGATCACTAAGAGTTCTTGGTGAAATGGCAAGACTATGATACAGAGGAGAATACTTGAGAGAGGGGAACAAACCTCAAAGCCTACAAGAGCCTGATTGATGATTATCTTGAAAGTAAGACTTCGAGAACGTCGCCAACTCAGGTGGGGGAGAATGCCATGGGGAGGCTTTCTAGCCGTGCCCTATAACCCCTTGAACACGCCCCATGGCGTCCTGGCAAGCCTCCCAACGCCTAGCGCCATGGATGGCCCCGTGGTCTTGGATGCTCCAAATGACAAATGTGCATGTGTCTATGTCGCCCCACCAATAGTCCTCACCAGCGCCCAACTGCAGGCAGATGCCAACAACGCCCCTCAGTAGGCTACGCCCCAGCGCGCACCCGTTGTCAGCGCAATTGACACATGCCCTACGGCCAGCACCGCGCGTGCAGACCCTGATGCTAAAGACAATGTTGCTGCCAACAAACTTGTTTTTACCTTGTAGGAATCTAAGTCCTTTTTGTTATAAATATAGAGTAGTTTTACTTCTTGTATTTTCATTATGATTCTCTAGCTTATTTATATCATGTCCTGTAACTTTGATTTATTTTTTTAAGCATTATTAGGGTGATCAAGTAGTCAAACTTTCAAGTAAGCAAATAATTCTTTGTACTAGTGTCTCTCCTCCTCGACACCGTGTTGCCTTTCTGTAATAGATTTCATTATTGCAATCAAACTTTCTTTCATTCTTATTCTCTTTTCTGTTCTCTCAATTTCTCTTGACATCGGTTTTTCTGTACGGTATTGACAGTCTCATCTAGCATACGGAGGGGACCCTTGTTGACAGATAGTAGCCGCACGGACATCAGTTGCTTAGCCATACATTGTCCTTCCAAGACATCTCAGTAAGGTACCGCGTAACAGAGTTGATGTTATTGTCCTTGGTACTATAGGGTCATTGCTTCACTCGGATATGGTATAGAATTGTAAAATAGATCCGGTCTGTGCTGATATTTCCATTGTCTTATGTCGTGATATTGTTACCCTTATTATCTCATTGGATTGGTGATGCTATTTTCATGTTGTCCAACCATTCTTAGTGTTCCTTTGATATTGACGGACCTGTTTCCAGTATAAGCCCTTATTGTTGGTCTTGCATATTTTGGCGCAACATATGTATTACATCTCATTCGGGAACTTCTTGTTCTTGGCTTTTCTATAGTATTACTCTCTCGTCTCGCAAGTTCATGGGTATATGTGATGTCGAGAAACTATTAGATGTCTAATGTGTCATGACCCAAAGTCCACCATAGGTCGTGATAGCGCACAACACTACTGTAAGGCAAGCCAACGATGAAATCAATATGCTAATAGATAATCTAAAATACCCCTCTAAATAAATAATAAAATAAATAGCTGAAATTGTTCGTTTTCACAGAAAATACTATTGTTTTTATTTTAAATGTTCGGGCATGGTCAAAATATAAACCAGGATATCATAACAGATTACAACCAAGAATAGAATCTAAATCCCCAAAACCCGATGTCACAAGTGCATGAGCATATACTAGGAAGTATGATAATAATACAACATTTGTCTGAAATATAAAATAGATAGGATATAGTAAATGAATAAGAGGGGACCCCGTGTACAGCGGATCGTAACATGGAATGCAACTCAAAGTCTCATCAACAACTATGCCTATGCGCCAAGATGACTAACCAAATGTACTTGTCTCACTACCTGTACAATTAGTGCAGAATTGTAGTATGAATACGTAAATCAACACTACCCAGTAAGTATCAAGCCTAACCTCGAAGAAGTAGTGATGACGGGTCGACATCAACACTTATTAGTGGTCCAATAAATCAAGTATAATAAAAATAAACATGTATGAAGCATAGAAAGTAAAAGCAGTGAAGCAGATGTATGTGTATAACATGATCCTCGACAGAAGAGAAAATACTAAGTCCTCAAAATCGGATACTACCTCGCATGGGCTAGAGAAGGATCAATATAGAATTAAATATCACATCTCAAGTTAGAAGGACTCGTAGGTACGCTGACTCCTTATCGAATATCACACACGATTCTGCCAAGGTGAACATCCCGATCCCATAAGAATGGTGGTACAACATCCTGTCGTAGCATACGGCCCGATCCCATAAGAATACGTTACATCTTCCCGTTGAGGCGAACGTCTCGATCCCATAAGAATATGTTACATCGTACCACCGAGGCGAACGATTAGATCTCATAAGAATATGTTACATAAACCGTCGAGGCGAACAACCCGATCCCAAAAGAATATTTTACATCATAACGCCGAGGTGAACGATCTGATCCCATAAGAATATGAAACTTTGGCGGGTCATGGCCTCACTCACGAATATACATGTGAGTTATGAAATTTAAGAAAACGTTCAAACGAATACGCACAACGTAGAAGAAATCCATAAAAGAAAGTAAAATTTTCATTACTAATCAAGTAGCTCGTCAAGTATCTAAAATAACAAGTCCAATGCTTTACGCAAGTCTAGTCTCAGGCTAAAATATAAATTAAGGCATTTAAATAGGCATTGATAACTCAACTAAAATAGTAAAATCATAGTGTGAGTCTAAGTCTACCCGGACATAATCAAGAATCTAGCATACGCACGGACATTCATCACCTCATACATGTGAAGCCCCCATAACACGTAGCACATAAGGAATATAGCATCCTACGAGGTAAATTTCCCCTTACAAGGTTAGACAAGAGACTTACCTCGCTCTGAAATCTGATAACCAGCTCCAACGCCTCTCTAACACCTCCAACCATTGTCAAACGATCCAAAAGTAGTCAAAGAATAAGCAAACCAATCAAAATATGCTCGAAGACTCGAAATTTAACAATTAGAAGAAATTTTCAACTCCACACAAAAAGTCAACAAAGCCAACCCCTGGGCCTACGCGCCCGGATTCCAAAAATTCTCGAAGATAAATATTACCCATAGCACTACAAACTCAAATATATAATTTATTCCCAATTCCATGACCAATTTCATGGTCAAAACTCAAAATACGATTTCTTGGTTTTTTCTTCAAAAATTCCACAATTTCTACCAATTTACATATTTAAGTCCATACATAATCCATGTATTTAATGCACAACAAGTGGGAATCATTTATCTTATGACAGATGATGAAAATGGCTCCTCCAAATCGCCCAAATTCGCCTCGATCTCTTATCTTATGATAGCAAGAGATAAATGAGTTGACATGAGCAAATTCTCGATTTGCAAACATATATTTTGCTCAGGTCCTTCCTCTTCGCGATCGCGGAAACACCCTCGTGATCACAAAGTTCAAACAGCCTCGCCCGGGAAATCCTTCTACGCGAACGCGAGGTCCCACTCGCGATCGCGACACTCAACCTGACAAGCCTACGCGAACGCGAGTCCAGCTCCGCGAACGCGAATGCCAAGCCTCTAGCCTTAGAAATTCACCTTCTGCGATCGCGAAGACCATAATGTGATCGTGATGAGCACCCTCACCAAACCAGGCAAGCCCCATTAACCCATCGTGTTCACGAACCTCACCACGCGAACGCTAAGCACACATAGATCAAGCATCGCGATCGCGAAGAACAAATTCTTCCTAGCTCCATGCGACACTCCGCAATCGCGAGTCCTTCTCCATGATCGCGATGCACACCCTTGCCACCAGAAACCAATAACTTCAAATCAAAGGGAATTGGTCTGAAATAATCCCTAAACACACCCGAGAGGGGCCCCGTCCAACCATGCCAACAAGTCCAAATACCTCATCCAAACTTGTCCAAAGGCTCGAAATGCCACGAATTAACATCAAAATCACGAATCGACGATCAAAATCCTTCTTTTAACTTTCAAACCATCAAACCTCGTCGAACGCGCCTAAATCACACTTAGACATTCCGGATCACGACCAAACTGCACATACAATTTCCAATCTACTATATGAACCTATATAAGATCTCGGAATACCACCCGAAGTCCGATAACAGCAAGGTCCACTCTAAGTCATAACTCAACAAATTTCAAAAGCTTTAAAATGTAAACTTCCGATAATAAGCACCGAAACGCTCCTGGACCATCCGATACCCCACCCGAACTTATGCCCAAGTCCAAAATCACCTTACGAACCTGTAGGAACCTTCAAAGTTGTTTACTTAAAAGTTAAACCTTGGTCAAATCTCCCAACTTAAAGCTTACAAATTGTGAATTATTCTTCCAAATCAACTTCGAACTTCTCGAAAATTAAAATCGATAATACGTGAAAGTCATAATACATAAAGTGAGATACTCAAGGTCCCAGACCACCGAACAACATGCTAAGATCAAAATGACTGGTTAGGTCGTTATATAATGTCTAAAGCTTTTAATTTCTATTTTCCAGCTCTTGATATACATGATCATCTCTTCCTCAAACATCCTGAAAAACTAATGTATTAGCTTCTCTTGGTTCAGTGTGCTTCTTTGTCCGACTATCTTTTTCGACAACATTAAGATAAGGGAAAGATAGCCTAGTAGTGAGGACCTGCCACCTCCATTAATAAGATCAGGGGATCGAATCACCTAAGGATTAAATGGGCAAAAAGACACTCTTAGGCTCCATGTATGGGGTTGGGTTGGATAGGCTTTTTCATGTCAAAGAAAAAAGGAAAAATATATCGATAGCCCCTTAAAGTTGTCTCCACTTTTTATTTAGACACTCAATCTTAAGTTCGTTCTATTTGAACACTCCAACTATATCTCAAACATGTCATTTTGGCACAAAATTGGTAGGCAGCCAAACACAAAGGATGTGTGTAATTCACACTTCAAAGTGAAAGATAAGATGAAGACACATGGATTTAAGTTAACCCCACCAGTCATCATCTTCCCCAATGACCCATCGCCGGAAAAATCAATTTCTGACCATTTCTTTTCCAAAATGCAGCAACAAATGAATAGAACATAAGGGATAAAGTACCAATTAAATAATTAGCAAATAAACAGAGCAACAAATGAACATAACAGAACATAATGGCAATAGTTGCAATAGTAAAATTAGACCCAATGTAAATGAACCAAAAATGGGGCTCAATCATAATAAACAATGAATATAAGCATGAATGTTGCCGGAAAAAATAAAATTCGACCAAACCACAAAGTTGCCGGAAAAAAAAAATTCGACCGGATTAAAAAATGGTGGAGTTTCACCATATGTTTTTAGATATATAATTTGTAAACAACAATGAAAAGAAAAGACGAGGAGAAGAAGACACCGACACATAATGCTGATTGTGATTGCTAAGCATGAACTATCTTTAATTTTTTCACTATAAAAGCTAACGCAAAATGGCCCTTACACCACTGTCATCAAAAAAGGAAGAAAAAAAAAGAGCTAGCACAAGAGGCACCTAAAAACCTTTATGTTGTAGCCCAGAATGTAGTTCCATTGAGGTCTATTATTGTGTGACATTCTTGTAGAAGATCCGGTGTCCACTATCTTAAATAATACATTCATTTATTTCTCATTCATGTTACTTAATCACTGTATGTGAGTCTTTTTCTAAGTTGTATATTTATACTCTTCATTTTTTATCTTACATCTTCCGCTCTACAGTGTACACAAAGGAGCTTTTGGTTTATCTGCAACTTGAATACTGAGTTTGCCTCAAAATCTACTGCTTTACTTCGTCGAACGATGTTACTTCCTCGCATATTATCAATTACCAGCCACAAAAATGCGTAAGATAACAAAGGTTGGTGGAATAAAAATCTCGACAACATTACAAAAGTTAAAATCATTGTAAATTGACTAAGAGCCATCAAATGAGCCTCCAACCTTTCTAGCATTTTGTTTACCCCTAAAACGAGTAACAATTAAATTTGTACGTGGTTTAAAGGATACATGATTTAATTTAACACGAATGATCTAAGAGCAACAAATAATTAAATTAAAGAAAAACAAGGCGATCAAACAAAATATGATGGAATGATTAAACCCGACTTTAAGTTTGAATGCTGAAACTAGTTCCGAACGAGTCCTCAAGATGAGATCGGTTACAACTAAAGAAAAGAAGAGCTGAAGAACACTTTGAATAATAGCTAAAAGATAAAAACAAACTTTATTGCTTTGATATGAGTGCCAACAGTGGTTGAAAAATAAAAAGGTGCTCCCATTTATATAGTAGGATAGTTTCAATCCTAGTACAATTCTAAATAAGGTAAAAATCCTTCTCTTCTAGAAAAACATGATCCACAGTTGATATCGGGCGAGATTCGCGCCTTAATATCCGGCTGATGGCAGATATTTTGACTCCTCGTTCGTCCTATTTAACTGTCTTCCTTATAACCCCGATTCTTGGTTTTGCTAGAGCTCGATTCTTCCCATGTTTGGACATGCTTGATTTTAGGTGCGTCGTTCGTCCCCCCGGGCTTACCCAAGCCTATGTCAAATCACGTTGCCCTTCGTTTCTTCTTCGGGAAATCGACGATAACTTTATCCCGAATTTTACAAGTACACAGAGAGTTCCCTCACTTATCGGAGAGTAGATTTATAGGAATGACGGGAAGTGACTAATTGACCTGGTTCCTTCTTTCAGCCATTAGCAAGTTGACGAGCTAAAATATCTCATCAGTCATATCGCTCTGACTTCGGACACGTGTAAAGCCACTGGTTGACAATCCCCGGTAGTTACCGAATGCAAAACTCCATGCATTTATTATTTCTTTCCTATAAAAGCTCTGGTTTTCGTTTTTCACTTTTTTACTTTCCGATTTCGAATCTTCTTGAGTTACCCTCGAATTCTCTATTTGTTCATCAATCTTTCAAATCTTTATACATTGTTCTCCACATCTTCATATTTTCATCTCTTGTCTTCAAACCTTCAAACTTTACCTTCAAATATTCATAACAGGTCTTCAAATCTTTAAATCAACCTTCAAAACTTCATGTTCCCAAATCAAGATGGCTAAAACCTTAAAATCGGTGCCTCAAATCATTGCTCCTTCAACATCTACCTCAGCCGCAGGCACCGAAGCAACCCTTCCGGTGGTAACTCCAGAACCTCCTTTTACAGAATTTATCCTCAGAGGCTGCTCTATAGATAATGACTTTAAGGTCAAAAAGCCTCCAAACGTAAGTTTGTTTCCTCTTAATTTACTCTTTTGAACTTACCCCTCTATTCTCATTACCCGTTTTTTCTGATATGCAACTGTCGCCCGACTCCCTAATACGGTCCCTCATTTTAGGGAGTGGGATGAGGGCATGTGCAAACAACTCACCTATCCCAAGCGTGAGTGGCGCAAGATTTCAAAGGCAAGTGGGAGGCTCGTTCCCATGGTGAGTGTCCCTCTTCTTCTGGTTGAATTTCCCTCTAAGTCATTTGCATTTCATCACTATTTTGACTAAGTCTTTTCCTTCCACCGGCTTGCCCAAGCCCATCAAACTCTGGGCAATTTCTGAGGATGTGGCCTCGTCTCCATCTGAAAGACCCTTCACCTCGCTGCAGCCTACTGCCAAAGCTGCTACGAAGAAGGGGGGATAAAATCAAGAAGAAGAAGAAAATATCCCCCGACTCCTAGGACGCTCCTTCCAAGGCCAAGAAGAAGAAAAGGATCGTAGTGAGGATTAGTAACAATACCAAGAAAAGTTCCAGTGCCAGGGTTCTGGACCTTGAAGCTCTTTACCGGCTCAGGTACTTCCCCGAGTATAAAGACATGGATTTTGTTATTCACGAACCGAGCAACGCCACACAAGAGATGGTAGCCCAGGCGAGGAGAGATCATAAGGCTGAATGCCTCTCAGCTCGGGATCCCGAGAAGGAACATGTGGCTACCGCTTCTCAAGAATCCCATTCGGTACCGAGAATAACGATTCTCGAGGATGATGTCGTCATTCATATCCAAGAGTCTCCGTCCCACCGGAGACCGATTTAAATGAGGCTCGAGCTGCTGAAGAAAAGCCATCCGACATATCCCGGGCCGTGGATGAAGCCCTCTACTTGTTTTTCGAGGGTGTGGACACCGGTGTACTAGAGGACTACTTTGTCTTTGGCTACCTGGAGATCCCGAAGAGGGTCGTACAACCGCGGTCAGGTGGGCCGAGTTCGAGCTCAAAGCTCGAAAAGTAATTTCCCGCCCCAAGTGTAGGCCCTAACCAGAAGAAGACAATCATGTTCACAGTCCCGACGGATACTAGCATGTTGTCCGAGCTAGTCAAAGTGGATAACTACCTCTGTTCCTTGGTGACCGAAGAGGACCAAGTTAAAATGAATGAGGTAAATGCACCGAGCCTCTTCTATGAGGACCAACAAGCACTGAATAGGGTATGCCTTCTTTCCTTCGTATCTTTATAGAGTTATTTATGCCTTAGTGGCATTTTAATGATTTTCTCTTTCTTTGTGTCTCAGACCTCGGTACTTCTCCATGAAAGCTTTCATCGGGACAGCATGGAGGTGAGTCACCTCGAGTTCGAGCTCAAGGAGAAGGTCCGGCAAAAGGACATGTACAAAGCTCTTTGTGAGCAAAAAGATGAAGTCCTTAGGGACCACTCCGTCCTCCAAGCCGAGCTAGAAAAAGCCCAAAATGAGGGCTCGAAGGCGAAACATGAACACAACCTTCTGGTTGAAAAGGTAAGAGTGTTTGAGATCAATAACTAAAGGTTAAACATAGATAATAACACCGCAACCTCACAGGTCCAAGAGAATATAACCCTGATCAACCAGCTTAGGTCCAAAGTGGACGAGGTCAAAGCCTCAGCTGAGGAATTGAGGGGAAAATGGATCTCCTGGCCTCGAAGCGGGATGCCACATCTTATGTCTCTTGCCTAATCTTGTAAGAGAGAACTTATCCTCGTAGGTATTCTATTTGCTATGTGTTATGTATTATAGGAGCTACGTACATATGAGGTGACAACTGTCCGTGTGTATACTAGATTTTTATACGTCTGGATAGACTTAGACTTATACCATACTTTAACTGTACTAGTTGAGTTAATATATCCTGCTTAAATGCTTTAATTTATGATTTAGCCTGATAGTAGACTTGCGTAGTTTACCAAGCTTTGCTATTTGAGACTTGGCGCGCTACTTGATTAGCCATGAAAATTATATCTTCTCTTATAGATTTACTCCCGTGTTGTACTTATTTGTCCGGAAATTTCGTGATTTCTTAACCCGTATGTATATTCGCGAGTTAGGCTAATGATCCGACAAAAGTTTCACTACTCTTATGGGATCAGGCATTTTCCCTCGGCAGTATTATGAAATATTTTTATGGGAGCGGTCCATTCGCTTCAGTAGTATTATGAGATACACTTATGGATCTGGTGGTACAACCTCGGCAGTATCGTGTAACACCATTCTTATGGGATCGGATTGTTCGCCTCGTAAATATTATGATAATATTCTTATGGGAGCGGGTCATTCGCTTCGGCAGTATTATGAGATATACTTATGGATCGGGTCATATGACCTCGACAATATCATGTAACACTATTCTTTTGGGATCGAGCATTTGCCTCGGCAGTATTGTGAAATGTTTTTATGGGAGTGAGTCATTCACATCGGCAGTATTATGAGATACGCTTATGGATCGGGCCGTACGACCTCAACAATATCATGTAACACCACTCTTATGGTATCAGGTCTTTCCCCTCGGCAGAATCTTGCGTAATATTTCGATAGGTAGTCAATGCATATATGATTAACGTGGCTCGAATTTGGATTTTGCGCCTGATATTGATCACATATATTCCATTCGAGACAATATATGGTATTTGATGATTTCGTATTTATTCTTATGTTATATATATTTTTATGTTTTGTTGCTAATTTCTATGCTTTATACCTGTCCACTTTTATTGTACTTTGATTATAGGACTACTAGTAAGTGTCGATGTTGACCTCTCGCTACTACTTCTTCAAGGTTAGACTAGATACTTACTGGGTATGCGTTGATTTACGTGCTCATACTATACTTCTGCACTAATTATGTAGGTACTAAGACATGTACATTTGGTGGCCATACAGGCGCGTAGACACAGCTGCTGAGGAGACCTTGTAATGAGCTGCTTTCTATGTTACGGTCAACAGCACACGGAGTCCCCATCTTATTCATTTACTGTATTCTATCTTTTTTGTATTCCAGACAGTTGTTGTAGTAGCATTGTATATTCCAGTAGATGTTACACTTGGTTTTGGGGATTTAGACCATTGTTCATGGTTGCATTTCTGTATGACATTCTGTTTTATGTTTTGATCATGTTCAAACCTTGTAATATGTGGTTAGTATTTTATAATGAAAATGAAACACCTCCGCTTATTTATTTTATAACTTGTTTCAAAATATGTTATGAACTATCGATCAACGTGTTGATTAATTGTTGGCTTGCCTAACGATAACATTGGGCGCCGTCACGGCCTGTGGTGGGAATTGGGTCGTGATATTTTGGTATCATAGCACTAGGTTGCTTAGGTCTCACGAGTCATGAACAAGTCTAGTAGAGTCTTGCTAATCAATATAGAGACGTCTGTACTTATTTTCGAGAGACTACAGGACTGTTAGGAGAACTTTCTTTTCTTGATTCCTTATCGTGCGAATTTATTTAAGTTGAAGCTTATATCTTGAGTTTCTTCCTACTTATTTGTACACGATATCGAGCACTCGATATCAGTTGGGCACCAATGAGATGTGGTTTTGCTACAGATGTGGTGCGGGATATCTTCCTGGCATTATAAGGGAGAAATATTATCGTCTCCTTTTGGAGGAGTGTTCAATCATTTTAGCCCAGTGTTGGTACTGCCCATGGGTTCAGGGCTATACACAATGTATTGTGATGCTTCGCGTGTCGATTTTCGCGCGGTGCTACTGCAGAATGGTAGGGTGTTAACTTATGTGTCGTGGTAATGAATGATTTAGGAGAAAGATTAACCGGTTCATGATTGAGAGGTTGGCATTTGTTCCAGCGGAGGAGAGGTATTAGGGCTATGGATGTTCAGGCCTTGGCCGTTGGATTTGCGAGATTGGGTATTTTCGAGCTTAGTGGAGTTCTCACTTATGTTGTTGCATAGTCATCCTTGTTTGAACGCATTAAGGCTCGTCAGTATAATGGTCTCCATTTGCTTGTACTTGGAGACACAGTGTTGCGCGGTGGTGCTTAAGCAATGGTCATCGGAGATGATAGTGTATTCCATCTTTAGGGTCGGATTTGTGTTCATGGTGTTGATGGTTTGAAGGGGTTGATCCTTATGGAGGCTGATAGTTTGTAGTTTTCTATTCATTAGGTTTCTACGAAATCATGATTTGAGGCAGCATTATGGATGGCGGAGGATGAAAAAAGACATTGTTGGACATATCTCGTGATTGTTGAATTGTCAGTAGGTCATGTATGAGCAGCAAAGACCAGGTGGTTTTCTTTGGAAGATGGCTATACCGGAGTGAAAGTGGAGTGTGTCATTATGAATTTTGTGGTAGAGTAGCCATATGCTTTGACAAAGCTTGGTATGATTTGGGTCATTGTGGACAAATGACTAAGTCTATGCATTTCATTTGGGATAGTGGCTTCTATACTTATATAGTTCGAATGTGGATAAACGGCTTGCTTGGAGTGCAGAGGGAATGTGAATGCTTGATTATCATTTACCGGTGCAATATAGTCTCTAGTTTTAAACGTGTTGTTGTACCTTCAGTTGATTTTGATGGAATGAATGGATTCTTATGGCTGGTGGACGAGTGTGGACTCAGAAAGATTAATTAATTACATATAGTGGTTATGCCCATGTCAAGGTCATTGAAGGATATCGATATGGGGTTACACATGTGGGCTATCTCCTATGAGAAGGTTCAAGGTTGTTTGATTTCTTATAAAGTTCCTATGAAGAGTTTTACCTTCGATCCAGTGGGATGCATGGACTATGATGTGGGTCTTGATCGCTTGAGGGAGATGGCACAACTATCATGAGGTTGAATGTGTATTTGGTGCTGATAATTTAGAATGTGTTATGACTGGTGTAACACGAGCTTATGAGAAATTCATTCGAGTAACAACGTGAGATCGTGGTAGCTGAGGATGGGCAATCATTGTGGGTTCTTGGATTATGTGATCGTATCTTAAAGTCAAGTGGGGGAACCTACCATCAACGGTTGGGTCACATAGTCATGAGTTTTTGTAGTTTCTGGATTCTGGTACGTTTGTGGATTAGTTATGACTTGAGGAAGAGGGCATTAGGGGTAATAAGAGCAAGAAATTTGATGGATATATGTTATATTTCAACTTATTGATATATAATGGTGGTGGAATGGCTCAAGTTTGATAGTCAATTATGGATGTAGTGTGTAATGAGAAAGGATTCGCTTGGGCGCTTCTTTTGAAGTATTCATGTGCTAACGTAGCACTAGTTATTTGGCTATGTAGTTAGGACTAGGTCAGAGTGGGTGACTCTCGTGAATAGTTCTAGTGGGTTCGAGATCTAAGATGTGGTACCTAAGGATTTAGAGTTGCAGTGGATTGTAAAAGAGACTTGGAGTATTTCCACATCATTATCGGTTTGGCGATGCAGTGTTAGAGAGGTGGAGGAAACAACTTCAGATTTGCAGAAGGTCTCTTCAGAGCAGACATTTCAGTTTGAGGTACTATTGGATGCACGAGAGGGAATAAAGTGGCTCATGGGTCTTAAGACAATGTGGTTTCGTGTTGGGGTCACCTGGGATAAGTGTTGATTGAGATCCATGGTGTGTTGGGAAAGAGAAGTGTTATCTTGAAGGCAAGTCAGAGGAATCTAAAGAAGTTGGGTTAGTTTAATAGTGATTTGGATCAACGTCATAATAGAATTGATTCATTCCTTTGGTATGATAGGGTCTTACAAGTGTTTTTATGGCAATACTTTTGGGTTGGCAGTCTGCGTGACTTGGTTGAATTCGAGAGATTCAATTCTGATGACTTGGTTACGTGCAAACGGGTCCCGTAGAGTTTGCGATGGTTTTGACCACGACTTGAGGTTGATGTATTCTACGGGTATGGAAATCTTTTTGCATGATATGACCTTCTCCTAAATTGAGTAAATGAAGGGTTTATTCTACTTGTGATTGAGAATTGATAATATATTCTCGGTATTTTCATATGATAACATGATAGATGCAGTGAGCCGCATGAGATTATGATTAAATGGACAAGGTTACAATTTAGTTTTGGAAGGAAGGTCATGAGTTCTACACAGTGTGAGGGATTTCATATGTTTGAGAGAATGCTAGCACTATCTTATATCGCCTGAGAATGGTGGTTATATAAGACGCATTTTGTATTGATGTGTGGATACTTGGCTAGTACTATATAGGTCGCATGGTTAACAATTGTTGATGTTTAGGTTTTGATACTTGAAACGGAAGATTTTATGACATTTTTTCTCCTGAGGTGATTCTGTGTACGTGATGTACCGGTCATTTTAGTGGCATAGCTAAAGGTCAGGTATGGAGAATCCTGTATTCTTGAGGTTGAGAGACCACTTGATTATTCACACTCATGTGGTGGCACTGTTTAGTCCTTGTGGCGATATGCAAGTGAGGTGGCTCCTAAGATGTTGATTTGCTTGTTGCATCGCAGTTGTGCTTGTCTTTTATTCTTCGTACCAATCCGTCTCCCCAGGGTTATATTTATGCACTTGGCATGCTTGTTATTGATACACGTGTATCTAGTAAGTACGAGCATTTTGGCTCGATGGATATCCCCATGCGGATTATTATGTTTGGATTGTGTTGCACTCTGCAACAATATTATGTTTGAATCGAGTTGCACGCTGCAATGGTATTATGTGTGAATCGGGTTGTATGCTGCAACAATGAGATATTGGATACGATTATGTGTACTTATATCGTGTGTTTTGCTTCTCCAACAAAACAAAATGCTACAAACATATTTTGTTTTGTTGGTATACCTATTACACGTGTTGGATAGTCCTCGTACTCTAGTTCCCTTTTCATTATTAATCATATTCGAGGTGTTGCTTGTTTGGCGTACGGATCTTATTGTATGAGATTCTATATATTTGATGTGGTATGTCAATTGAGTAGCTTCTACTGAATGAGACGAGGTTATCAGACCTAGAATTAATGCAATCAGATTTGGATAAGGTATGTTTGGAATGAGGTTGTCATTAGATAGCTCAGAATTTGGTAATGGTTCTTGTCGGGCGAGAAAACCCCATGACTTTGGTTCTGAGGGGTAGTTATGAGTTCTACACGTTTATTTCATTATTATAAGTGTTGCAAAGGCTTGGCACGTGGTTCTACATAATATGAGATATGTTATCGATACCGGGTTCGATAATGAACAATTATTGCGGGTAGAAGATATGGTTATGGGCATATGAGTTATGAGGCACATCATGTAGCTACATCTTGGGAGAACATTTATAACTTGATGTAGGATTGATACAGTGAATACATACAAGTATCAGATCTTATGGTGAATTTCAGATATTAGAATTTGGCTCTAAGGCTTATGGGTTTAGGTCGAAGGAAGAATCTTTAGCTGGGATCATGTTAATGCACTTATATGGATTGATGTGGCATGGGTGTGTGTATGAGGAGTTTATACAGTTATTCGACGGCTTTTTAACGACTCTTTACACATTCGAGGATGAACGTATGTTTAAGTGGGGGCGAATGTAATGACCTGACCGATCATTTTGAGCTTTAGCATTACGTTCGCTGGTTTGAGACCTTGAATAGCTTCATATGATACCTTATGACTTGCGTGTATGGTTGGTTTCGTGTTCGAGAGGTTCGAGATTGATTTGGAAAAGTGATTCTCAATTTGGAAGCTTTAAATTAGAAGAGTTGACCAAGGTCTTTTGAGTAAGTGACCTCAGATCAGAGTTTTGATTATTTCAACAGATCGAGATGGTGATTTTGAACTTGGTCATATGCCTGAATTTGATTTCTGAGGTTCCTAGGTAATTTTGAGGATAATTGCTGAAAGTTGACACTTTGAAGATGTTAGAATTGGCTAAGTTTGACATAGAATGGACTTTGGTGATATTGGATTCCGATTGATATTACGAGCTATAGGGCAGGTTCATGTTGTCATATTAGACTTGAGTGTGAAATTTGGTTCTATTTCGAGGTGTTTAAGAGTGATTCACACACTTGAGTTGCATACTAGTTAAGCTTAAGAATTTGAGTTGACCACGGTCAAATAGTGGATTTAACGAACTCTAATTCATGATTTAAACATTTCAACAAGGTTTGTATGAAGATTTTGGACTTATCCGCCAGTTTTTGTTAGATCCCAATGAGTTTCGGATGGGTTTGGATTGTGTCGCGCTCTTATTTGATGATTCAACATCATTTCTTTTTGCATAAATGGTACCTTTGATACAATAATCTATAAATTGTACTTTTATTGAACTATTAGATTTATATCATGATTTCGGAACCATAACAACAAGAATCGTCGAATTCCGAGGTCGTATGAGAGAATTATGCTCATTTCAATGTCAGAAAAGGTTACTAACTTCTGGTGCGAACTTTTGTCTTCGCGAACGTGAGGAGGGTCCCGCGAATGCAAAGAATGAATTTTGGTTTGACCGGTCAATGCGAAAATTTGCTCTTGGGAAGGAGAAAGTGTCCCATGAAGGCGATGAAATAAAATCACATGGTCAGTATTTTAAATTGGCAGATCGCACATTTTTAGTATTTTGTGCATATTTTGAGTTCTAGAGCTCGGTTTGAGGTGTTTCTCGTAGCGTTTTTCTCATTTTCGAAAGGGTTTAAGTATATAAACATAATTTTGATATTTTTTCATGATTACTTCTGTTGGTTATTATTTTTATCCGTATTTAGTTTGTAGAAAATGGGGTTATGAGCCCCAAGGTTGAGAAATGGTAAATTATTGATTTGAGAGTCAATTCATGGACGAAATTAGATGGTTTTCTGGATACAGACTATATAAGCTATGGGAAATATTTCTTTAAAAAAAATAAATTAAAATCCGGGTACGCGGGCCCGAGGTTTACTTTTCGCGTAGGGTTGAGAATTTTCTTCTAATTGATAAAATATGGCTTCTTGAGTATGTTTTGACTAGTTTCACATTTGTTGGCAGTTTAGGATTATTTGGAATTGGTTAGAGGTGTTAGAGCGGTGATGGAGCCGGTTATCGAATTTTGGAGCAATGTAAGTCTCTTGCCTAATCTTGTAAGAGGGAACTTATCCTCGTAGATATTTTATTTGCTATATGCTATATGTTATGGGAGCTAAGTATGTACGAGGTAACAAGCATCCATGTATATTCTAGATATTTTTATACATTCGGATAGACTTAGACTTATATCATGCTTTAACTGCACTACTTGAGTTCGTATTGCTTGTTTAAATGCTTTAATTCATAATTTACCTGAGAGTGGACTTGCATAGTTTATCGGGCTTTGTTATTCTAATTAGTCGTGTAAATTATATATTCTCTTACATATTTACTCTTGTGTTGTACTTATTTGTCCGAAAGTTTCATGATATCTTAACTCGTACATATATTCGCGATTTAGGCTAATGACCCGCCGGAAGTTTCACTACTCTTATAGGATCAGGTCCTTCGCATAGGTAGTATTATGAAATATTCTTATGGGAGCGAGTTGTTCACCTCGACAATAATATAAGATACACTTATGGATCGGGCCGTACGACCTCAACAGTATCATGTAACACCATTCTTATGGGATCAGGTCGTTCGCCTCGACAGTATTATGAAATATTCTTATGGGAATGGGTCGTTCGTCTTGGTAGTATTATGAGATACACTTATGGATAGGGCCGTACGACCTCGAAAGTATCATGTAACACCATTCTTATGGGATCAGGTTGTTTGCCTCGACAGTATTATGAAATATTCTTATGGGAGTTGGTTGTTTGCCTTGGTAGTATTATGAGATACACTTATAGATCGGGCCGTACGACCTCAGCAGTATCATATAACACCATTCTTATGTGATCAAGTCGTTCACCTCGGCAGTATTATGAAATATTCTTATGGGAGCGGGCCATTCGCCTTGGCAGTATTACGAGATACACTTATGGATCAGGTCGTACGACCTCAGCAGTATCATGTAACACCACTTTTATGGGATCATACCGTTCGCCTCAACAATAATATTTCTATAGGGAGTCAGTGCATATATGAGTATCCTGACTCGATTTTGAATTTTTCACTTGATATTGGTCACATATATTCTATTCGAGGCAATATTTGGTATTTGATGATTTCATATTTATTCTTTTGTTGAAGATCATGCTATATATATTTATCTGTTGTTGCTACTTGTTATGCTTCATACATGTCTACTTTTATTATGTTTTTGATAATTGGACCACTAGTAAGTGTCGATGTCGACTCCACACCACTACTTCTTCGAGGTTAGACTAGGTACTTACTGGGTACGTGTTGATTTACTGTTACACCCCACACGTTTCCCTACACAAAAAGTAAGAGATTGACAAGTTTTGTTTCTAGCACGACCAATCGGCCGATGACACGTATGGGTACAAAGGAGATTACACATTTTCATAGACTTGCGCCAGCTGTCCCACCGGGTGTAAGGACCATGGAGGGGCGACCCGTTTTGCATATGTAGGTGGCAAAATTTCCTCGATTAGGTATGGTATAAAAGGCAGTGCAATTCTCTTCTCTTCCATTTTAGAAGACACCACCCACTTTAGCTCACTCAAAATGCCCTCAAACCCCTTTTAGAATTCCCTAAACAATCTAAAGCTGAATCCGAGATGAATCTAGTAGGATCTAGCCTGAAGAAGTTGAAATCGTCACTGTAATATCAATTATCTTGTTATATCAATTTTTGAAGATTCATTGGAGGTGGTGTAGACCACCATAGGAGCAAAAGAATTCAGAAGGTGTAACTAGTTCTTCAAAAAGGTATGTAAGACAACATTCTTTTTGGCATGATTTGGTGTGAGCTTCTCTCTCTCTATCTCTCCAAAGGATTTCTGTATTGTAAGACTGGTTTGTTCTAAGTCCTTTTCAATAACGTGGTCTTGTTCTTGTACATTCTTGCCGGTAGCATTTCTTTTAAGTTTGAGGTGTTCCCAGGTAGATATCCTGAGGTCGAAAAGCACAGTTCTGAGTTTAGACTTAGCATCTCTTGAAAATGGGTCTTGCATTACACTTATATATATATATATAACTTTACCGAGCCATGCTATAGACGGCTGGGTATGGCACCTATTGTGCAACCACTGATCAGTTAGGTATGATGAGATGTAATATAAAATACTACGAGCCCTTGTGTGGCTGGGTACGACCGAGCTCTCAGTGAGGCCGGGTACGGAAAATGTTCTATGAAATACTATCGAGCCCTTGTTGTAAGACTGGCTTGTTCTAAGTTCTTTTCAATAACGTGGTCTCGTTCTTGTACATTCTTGCCGGTAGCATTTCTTTTAAGTCTGAGGTGTTCCAAGATAGATATCCTGAGGTCGAAAAATACAATTCTGAGTTTAGACTTAGCATCTCTTGAAAATGGGTCTTGCATTACACTTGTATATATATATATATATATAAAAAACTTTACCGAACCGTGCTATAGGCGGCTGTGTATGGTACCTATTGTGCAACCACTGATCAGTTAGGTATGATGAGATACAATATAAAATACTACGAGCCCTTGTGTGGCCGGGTATGATCGAGCTCTCTGTGAGGCCGGGTACGGAATAATGTTCTATGAAATACTACCGAGCCCTTATGTGGCCGGGTACGACCGAGATCTTGAGCTTGGTACGATGTGATGAAAGAATAAAACTTTCCCGAGTCCTCTATGAGGCCGGGTACGATTTGAAAGGATATGCCCCAAAGAGCGGCTAAGTAATATTATTTATATCATATTTAATGCATAATCTCCATGAATGACTTAACCTTTTACAAAGCATGTATAATTTAAAGTTTTATGGTTTCCAAGGTTTACGCCCCCTTGTGACCCGTCCTCGGCATTCAGGTTGAAATATCATTTTTATATCTCTTATGTTATGTTTTGGATTTATATACCTTCTTAGTCTTGCATACTCAGTATATTTTACGTATTGACGCCCCTTTATTTTGGGCGCTGTGCTCATGTCCACATGTGTAGATAGACCCGGTGACTTCCTTCCCTAGTAGGGTGTACGTTCCAGGTGTCGATCGTTGCACTCCACTTCTCTAGAGTAGCTGTTCAGAAGTCGATAGGTACTGAAGTGTACGTTCCAGTCATTTTGGGTACGGTAGGCCCTGTCCCGACCAAGTTATGTGTTATGGTAATCTTAGAGGCTTACAGACTAGTGTTCAGGTGTATGTATATAACTCTATTGATAACGGTAGTATGTATATAAAATGTTAATGATCCTTCCATGGTCAATTGTTAACCCTTATTAATTCTGGCATTACACTTGGTGGCCTTGTTGGTCTAGATTTTATGTTATATGTTCTAAGTATGGACGTCGATTCGTATGGGCCTTCGGGCATCGTGTGCCGGTCGCATCTCCCAAGGTTGGGGTATGGCAAACTTGGGATCAGAGCAGGGTTGTCCTAGGAAGTCTGTAAGCCGTATCTAGTAGAGTCATGTTTATTGGTATGTTGTGCACCATACTTATAAACAAGAGTCCTTAGATACCAGGACCAGTTGTGTGTACCTGAGATTCATCGGTCTCGGTATTCTGTTCATTCGGGGGCAACCAAGTTGTATCACGATCTTCCACAACTATATTAGTGGAATAACATGAAGAAGAATATTGCTGAATACGCCACTCAGTGTCTAAATTGCCAACAACTTAAGTTTGAGCACCATAAACTAGGAGGGTTGCTGCAAAATATGGGAATTCCGATCTGGAAATGGGAGATGATCAATATGGATTTCGTTATTGGGTTACCACAATCACACCAAAGGTTTCATTCCAAATGGTTCATCGTGGATCGACTCACCAGGTCAACTCATTTCCTTCATGTTAAGACTGCTTTCTTGGATGAAGATTACGCTATGTTATATATTAAGGGAATAGTTTGACTTCATGGGGTTCGAATTTCCATCATATCGGACAAAGGTGCCCAATTTACGGCTAAATGTTGGAGATTATTTCAAAAAGGATTGGGTACGATGATCATTCATAGCACAACTTTTCATCCCCAAACAAACGGTCAAACCGAATGCACCATTTAGACGTTCAATGACATGTTATGACCTGTGCTTTGGACTTAAAAGGGAGTTGGGGATCGTCTACCACTCATCGCGTTTACCTACAACAACAACTACCATGCTAGCATCCGGATGGTACCATATGAGGCCCTATACGGACAAAAGTGCAAATCTCCTATCGGCTGGTTCGAAGTTGGTGAGACAAATTTATTGTATCCTGAGTTGGTTCAATAGGCTGTGAAAAAGGTAAAAATGATTCGAAGTCGATTATCGACCGCTCAAAGCAGGAAAAAATCCTACTCGAATAACCGACGACAAGACTTGGAGTTTGATATGGGAGACTGGGTATTCTAGAAAGTGTCACTTATGAAGGGCGTGACGAGGTTTGGTAAGAAAGGAAAACTCAGCCCCCGATATATTAGACCATATCGAATTATTCAGAGAATAGATCAAGTGGTTTATAATCTTGAGTTGCCCCTGAAATTGGGAACAGTGTGTCCGGTATTCTATGTGTCCATGCTTCTTATGTGCTTGGGTGACCCCTCCCGTGTTACCCCTATTGAATACATTCAAGTCACACAGGACCTATCTTACGAAGAAATTCCGGTGACTATTCTAGATCGTCAAGTTCGTAAGATACAGACCAAAGAGGTAGCTTAAGTTAAAGTACTTTGGAGAAACAATAATATAGAAGAAATGACCTGGGAAGATGAAGAAGATATGAAATCCAGGTACCTCCATTTGTTCCATACTACATGAGATAACAATAAGACTACTATGGCAGGCACAACCCAAAATAACTAAACACGTTTGCAGGGAGTGATTATGATTCAACATTCAAGGACGAATACTCCAAAGGGAGGGGGTGATGTTACATCCCACACGTTTCTCCACACAAAAAGTAAGAGATTGACAAGTTTTGTTTGTAGCACAACCAATCGGCTGACGACACGTATGGGGACAAAGGGGATTACACGTTTTGATAGACTCGTGTCAGCTGTCCCACCGGGTGCAGGGACCGGGGAGGGGGGTGACCCATTTTGCATGTGCAGGGTGCGGAATTTCCTAGATTATATATGGTATAAAAGGCAGTGCAACTCTCTTCTATTTCATTCTAGGAGACATCACCCACTTTAGCTCACTAAAAATGCTCTCAAACCCCTTTTAGAATTTCCCAAACAATCTAAGGCTGAATCAGAGGCGAACCCGTAGGATCTAGTGTGAAGAAGTTGAAATTGTCACTGTAATATCAATTATCTTGTTATACCAATTTTTTAAAATTCAATGGAGGCGGAGTCAATCACCATAGGAGCATAAGAATTCAGAAGGTATAACTAGTTCTTCAAAAATGTATGTAAGACAACCTTCTTTCTTGACATGATTTGGTGTGAGCATTTCTCTTTCTCTCTCTCCAAAGGATTTCTGTGTTGTAAGACATGGCTTGTTCTAAACCCTTTCCAATAGCATTGGTCCTGTTCTTTTACATTCTTACCGGTAGCTTTTCTTTTAAGTCTGATGTGTTCCCAGATAAGTATCCCGAGGCCGAAAAGCACAGTTTCTGAGTTTAGACTTAGCATCTCTTGAAAATGGGTTTTGCGCTGCAC
>AWOL01S0084519.1:9213-19362 GCA_000715115.1 Nicotiana otophora
TCTTGATTTCATCTTCAGTCCCCCGGGTATGTTCCCTTTTCTCCATTAGTTTTCTATTTTGTAGGTTAAACTCTCATCCCCCAACCCAATTCCCCCATTAGTGGTTTTTTAAAACTTTTTTCTATGGTGGGTGGCCTATTGTGTAATGAAAATAGTTGTCAAACATTGGTTGTTGTGTTGTATACGTAGTAGTAAACTACAATTCCCTCTACTTCATTAAAATTTGGGAGGGTGTAAGGCCCCGTAAAAGGTTTCCTAAAAACCGAGATTCCGTGATGTCGGGGTAGGCGTAGAGGTTAATAATAGTAGAATGGCCGCAGAGTGAAGCAGATACTTGGGCCATTTTGATGTCAACTTTACGGCTAATTATGCGACCGCATAACTATTTCGCGGGCCACACTTTGATCGCATAATCAGCCTTAGGATTTTTGCGGAGGGAGGTTTTGCTGTGTATTATGCGACCGCAGAACAGGTTTGCGGGCTGCATAACCACCGCAAACCCAGGCAGAGGTTTTCCAGATTTTGGCACCAAATTGTGCGGCCGATATGCGGACCGCATATCCATTCTGCGGTCGCATATGCGACCGCATACCCTTTTCCGAAGCTTCATTTTTGGATTTTTAAACCCGACCCTACTTTGATAAAACATATGCCATAGTCCATTTTTGAGAACATTTCTGATAGTTTTAGAGTGAGAAAGAGTTCTTATAGTGGGGAAGTAACCTTCAACCTAATATCCAATAATTCTTGCTCAATCCTTGAAGATTATCAAGAAAGTCTTCATCCTAAAGGTAAGAATCTATGCCCTAGCTCTTAATTTTGAAAATCTTCAAAAAAGAGGGATAATTAGAAAGAAAATTCTTGGGTGTGGGGGTTGTTATCTTTAATGCATGTGTTATCAAAGAATCTGGGGAGGTTGTGAGCTAAAATTGGTAGAGAATGGGTTGGGGAATGATGGAATCTTTCACAAAATGGCCTTAAAAACATTAATGCCCACCTAGTTTTTGATAATGTGCTCAAATGAGCTAGAATCATGACTATCTTCCTAATTTTGGTCCAACTTGTTATATTTCTAAAATAGATCGAAGTGCTAAGAATTTTAGAACATTTTAGAGTTTAAAGAAGCTCCATTGAGGTATGTTGGCTAAACCCCCTTCTTCTTAGAATCGAATCTCACGGTGTTCATGTAATTGGTGTAAGTCCCAAATTGATCATAATAGAATTGGCTATTCCAAATGTGCGTATGTTGAAGGATATATGCTCAATATGTATTGTAAATGCTTCATCATATCACCTTATCATTTAGGATGTGTGTAAAATATGGAATTTGTGTTAAAAATGTTAAAGACTTCAAGTCTAGATCTAAATAAAGTTTGTTATGTAAAATTGTATGAAAAGCCTCTAAGTGCCTAAGATTCTCACATTGCTCATATGTTAATTTAATGTCTTGAATGGGAAGCCTTATTGTTGTTGATAATAATAATGATGTTCGAATGTGAAAAGGGGAAACTGGAATTATGAAATACGGACAAGTGCCAAGAATGACCTTATAATTGTGGCCACTAGTGCCAATGAATTCAAAGGATGTGAAAGAAGTATGATGTGAGATGATCAACTGAAAAAGGTAATATCTCGGGTGAGATGGCCTAGCCGATCGGGTCGTGATCGGACACCATGCCGCACTCATGGTGGTGACTGTACTGAAAAGTATAATGAAATTGTGGTTATGGTTGATGTCTCAAATGAGATAACCTAGCCGATCGGGTCGTGATCGGACTCCGTGTAAGAATATGATGGTATTGTGAATTATGGTATATCAGCACTAAAGATCACCCAACCTAATAACATGGAAATTGACTTGAAAACTTATGTGATCCTTAACTTGATGTTTTAGTATTATTTGAAGCTCTTATTGAATTCTTGATTGTTCCCCCTTGTATTATTATTCATTCTATTGAGATGGTGTTTAGTTTTACGTTCTAGTACTATTCGATGCTACTAATGTCCCTTTTGCCAGGGGCGCTGCATCTTTAAATATATGCAGGTGATTCTATAGCAAGCAGTGCTGACCAGTGATAGTGGTACATCCTCTTCCCATCAGACTTAGTGAGCCCCGCTTCATCCCTGGGTCATGTATTGTATCTTTTGTTCATATTATTATCACATTTTGAGGTATAGCCGGGGCCTTGTTACTGGCACTATAATAACACTCTTTTGTATCTTTTAGAGGCTCCGTAGACACTATGTAGGTTGTACATGAGTGCTAGAAAAGTCAAACAAGTTATGTTGTGTTTTGATCACTTGTTCCACTCAACTATAAGAATATGTGTATTTTGAGACTTAAAAGTGAAGTAAATAATAGAAAGGTTTTGGTATTGTATTCATGATCTCCCTATTGTCTAATTAATGAATATATGTCACCTCTTTTTCCATGAGTGAGTTTGGGGTAGAAAGTATCTAGCAGGCTTGCTCGGCCGGGTTCACTCAGTTGAGCTCCGGTCGCGCTCCCTGAGTTTGGGGAGTGACAGAGGGCCACCATGTTCCACCATTGTTGAATTGAGTTGCACACAATGCGCACCATGTGTTTTATAAAATGCTTCAAAGAGTAAATTGCGCACTGGTGAATTTGATATCGGGCCAAGTGTGGGGTGTTTGGGGGTGGGTTTACATAACCCGAAGCTTGTCTTTAATGTTCACATGCTATAACCATTCCACCCACACCATGTATCTTATATTATGTATGTTGTATCACTTTGTTAGAACTAGCTAGTGTAGTGTATTAGCTGTAGAGATTGAGGACCATGTGTTACATACTTGCAGTAAGGCTAAGTCACTTTGCCATATTCGACTACTTGATTCGTGTGGCTTAGTTAGTGAATTATGATTGTGTGGAATGGGTAAGTCTTGAGTACCAATCGCCGTATTGTGCAACACTTGCACACTTTAAACTAATATTGTGAGTATATTACATAGAGCCTTCGGTTTCAAGTGTGGGGTCATCTTTGACTCTCACAATAACCTTAGGCAGATTTCTTGATTCATTCTCACATTCATGATTATTGTGTTGTAGGTTGATATGGCTCGTGATGGTGCAAACAAGGGCAAAGGAGTGGGAAGTCCTCAACCACTGCTCGCGCTCCTAAAAAGTGCAAGCAAGGGGAAGGGTCATCTCGGCAAGCTAAGGGGAAGCAGGTTGCCGACGGATCGAGGAGAGCACCATTGGGTCCAAGGCCCCATATAGATTTGGCTCGGGAGGATGCCATAAAGTTGTATCATAGCTTTGAGTCGTATGGGCGGCACATCTCGAAAATGGGAATCAATGTAAATATTCTAGATAAGAACTTCCTAGACGTGCCAGGCCGGCTGAGAGAAATGAAGATGGATAAGTTCCTAGAGTGCCAGGGACATGCAAATTAGAGCATGGTGAGGGAATCTATGCAAATTGGACTGGGGACCTGTTCATGCCGTGGGTCTGAGGAAAAGAAGTGCCGCTGGATAGGGACTCCTTATGTAAATTCTTGGGAGTTCACTGCCCTAACCCGTGAAGGCTGCAAAAGTTTGTCAATTGCCCAAGCTACTAGGCTATATGTCACACTCTATGTGGCACCAATTCCAATGCAAAGTGTACAAGAACTAAAGGTGACACCCATCTTGAGATGATCCGCATCGACTTCAACAAGACTGCCAAGGTATGGCAAAACTTCTTGCAGGCCATACTGATGCTAGTGGAGCACAATAGTGAATGCACTCGGGCTCGAGTGTGTTTGATATTTCGTTCTGATGAGTGGGCAACCCATCAATATCGGCGAGATCATGTTAGGAGAGATTGCCCGCACACGATTTGGGCGGAAAATGAAAATATATTTCTTTGGCAACTTGTTAATGTAGTACATGCTTTCCTGAGAGGTACCTAAATACCCCGGTTATGATGAGGTTGTGGAGGCTCCTAAGGGGTTGATGGACATTACATCCTTGTTGGAGTCTACGTCTAAGCTGAGCCAGGCGGCGCGGAACTAGAGGGACGAAAACTTCAATAAGTATCTCTATAGCTCCCTGAATGTGATAATGAGTAGGTTAGGCGTGACGGATGAGGAGCGTCTACATCTACACAATTATATGTCCACTTCTTCAAAAGAGATGTTGGGAATTGCACCTGGCAGTCCAGTTCACCCGTGAGAGGATGAGAACACCCTCAAAGTCTCCAGCGATGAGGATGATCTTGATGCTGATGTCATGGGGCCAATGGCTTTGATTCCCCTGGGAACGGATAATGATGATGAGCCTAGAGCTGCGGCTGGGGGACATTTTGAGTATGAAAGATCCGAGTATGACCCGCTTGGTTCCGACTAGCAGGGTGGGGGACCTACTTTCTATGATGTAAATTGTATAAATCTGTTTCTTTTTATTAGTTTTTCTTTTAGCAACCCGTAGTAGACATAGTCTAGTTATAGAAAATAATACGAAAATAGAAAAAACATTAGAAAAAACTCGGTCATTTCCCAACGATGGATCTTTTGGACAATTTCTTGAGGGATTAAAGTCCGATTAAAAACACCAAAAGATTTTCTTTTTCTTATTTAGGATAGTTAGGTAGTATCCCTTAGTTTTATTTTGAGTGTCGGGTTTTTTTCCAAGGGTGTAGCTTGAACAAGGTGATTTATTTTTTATAGGAGTAGGATAGGAAGAAATATGAGTTTCTCTGAGGTACCTATAGACATGATTGGTATTGGGACATTAGGCAATGGCATGCGCTCTGTCCTCCCGTACATTTGATTTGAATTGTGATGCTTGAGTAAAATAAATAGCCTACTTTGTGACACCTTTTCTCAGTTGTTTGACTTGTATGTCACCTAGTGCAATATTGCTTAAAGTTTCTCAACTATATGTACTTGCTTGACTTGAGAATTGAACATAACCGTCTGGATTGAGTCATGTGCAATGTGTGTGAGAGTATTTATGATATTCTGTTCTATCATGTGTAGTCTAGAACTTGCCCTGTGTATTAATCGAAGCGAAATCATTAAAGTGTGCTAGTCTAAGAGATGGCGTAGGCAGTTCTTTGCGTGATCATAGATGTGCTTGTCACTTAAAATAAAATTTCCCCATTGCTAGCCCCTTTGAGCCTATAGACCTTTTCCTTGGCACGCACATTACAAGTCGTATCCCTATTTTGTTCTTAATTTGAGCTTGTTAAACCTTTACCTTCGAAGGCACTTAGTCACTAAAAGAAGTAAGGTGAGAGATTGGGAAGTAGCTTTCGAGTGGAACCATGGAAGGACCCTTAAGGTGCACTAAAGTTGTGAAAAAAGGCCACTAGCCGATGCCCCTTAATGTATTGAGTATGTGTAGTAGAAAAAAAGAGAAAACAATTCAAGAAAAGAAAAAAGTAATACAAATAATGTAGAAAAATACACCTCCTAATCTTACTAATTCGTGCTAGTGGGAATATAGAAGTGCTTAATTGGAAAAAGGGCTATGTTGTGTATGGTTTGTGGCGAGTGAATTGGTTGAGAAGAATATGTGTTCGATTTTTGAGTGTAGTGTATTAAAGTGCTTAGGAGGGTTAGTCACTATTACTAAATGTATCCTACCCTTCCCTTAGCCTACATTACAAACCATAAAGTCCTAATTGATCCTAGACTCGGCTAGCTTAGATTAGTAGAGATGTACACTACGGGCAAGCTTATGGTACGACCATGGGATGCACATGAATTCTTTGTGAGAGTGAGTGATTTTTTTTCAAATTGTGTGATGTCCTTAAATTATATTCAAAGTCATACTTGAATGTGTGGACTATTCTATATTCACTCTTTTGTTTGTTGGTGAGGGCACATGATCTCATGATGAATTGGTGATGTTGTGAATTTCTCTTGTTGGGTGAGTGCGCGAGTTGAGGGTGCTTAGTGGTAACGAGTCGGATCTTGAGGTAGGGCGGTTATGGATAAGTTTTTTGAATTAATTGAATTGAAATGTTTATACCTGGGTATGTTTAAAACATGGAGAATGTGAAATTTATATGCTCATGCTTGATTGCCGGTATCGATCATAGTCAAGGGTAGAGTGTACGATTAAAAGTTGAATTCTTCCTCCCTAATTGAGATGTGTACGTTGTTGGGGTGTGGTTGATAGTCCCATTGCTCGAGGGCGAGCAAGAGTCTAAGTGTGGGGTGTTGATATTTAGCTTAAAGTATGTATATTTATATGCATATCGCCTCACATTTTACTCATGTTTCATATATTTCAGATGTGCAATGTAATCATTTATGTTAATTCGTGGTATTTTTATGTGTAGGAATCATCCGGAGAGAATATAGGATGAAGGTGCGAGATTGGAGGCCAAAACGAGCGAAATGGGAAACATGCCACAGAGTAGCACCCATGCTAGCGTGTGGTGCTACCTATGGCGTAGAAGGCATAATGCTAAAACATCCCAGTGCTAGGGCTACCGTCCTACGCTACCCTAGGCGCTGGTAATGGTAAAGTTCTCCTAGTTACCCAGAGACAAGGTTATTGCGGCCCAAGAACCCCAACTCGTATAAAAGCAATACTAAGCCTTGTGGGAGGAGATGCCACTTTGAGGGGAGAATACACCCGAGGAACATCCGGGAGCAAGGATATCTCAGTTTTCTTCATCTTTTCTTAGTATTCTCAATTATTCAACACTTGTGAATTTGTTTTGATCTTATCATGAGTGGCTAAAACCCATAGTCCTGGGGTTGTAATTTAGCCATGAATATTGTTGTTTGACGTTGACTTAACCTTGATTATAATTTTCTAATATATTGTTGTTTCTTTAATTTTGTGATTAATTGCTTAATTGTCTGGCCAACAGTTAGGTTCTATTTACTATCTATGCTATGCTTGGGAAAGCTACGTCTAGATTAGAGAAGAATTGGAGAGGAAATGATCTTAACTCTGAGTGGGGGGAGGATTTGTGGCTAGGATAGGAATATACCTAGTCATCATGCTTAATTAAATATCGTAATCTTAATGCATTCTTAATAGATTGATTCCATAGGAAGTTAATCTATTTTGAATAGGTGAGTAGTAATTTGGGAGAATACTACGAGAGCAATAATTCTATTAATCTGCAACCATAAGTGAATTGTATGAAAGGGAGAGTTAATTAGAACACAATAGGATTGGTGAATCGATCACAACCCTGGAATATCCATCTCTACTGAATACACAACAACTATTTTATTGCTTGATTAATTAGTTACTTGTTAGAATCATTGCTTAGTATAATCACAATTTTGAACTCTGATTGACTCGACTGAATAACAATTTTGGTGAAACTACTGGGTAGTTAACACAAATCTATGTGGGTTCGACACTCGATTTATCAGTTTATTACTTGTACGACCACGTATACTTGCTTGTGCGTTTAAGAGCAACAACCACTAGCTAGGGCCGCTAGAGGCCAAGGCCATGGTAGAGGTCGGGGCATGGCTCGTACTACGGCCAGAGCAGAACCTGTGGATCCACCAGTTGCTCCAGCTTAGGAGCAGGTACTAAATGTGGTTGAGCCGGTGGGACCAGCTCAAGCACCTGCCCATTGTGATTCTAGGCCTTTAGGATGCCTTAGCCTAGATTTTGACTATGTGCACGAGCCTGGCTCAGGAGGTTTCATTTCCAGCTGCAGCAGCCGCTTCACAAGCCAGAAGAGGTGCCCAGACTCCTACCCCCCATACTCTAAAGCAGCTAGCTCAGGGTCACCAGACACCGGGTGTATTGCCAATTCAGCAAGTTGCTGCTGATAGGGCCGAGGTTGGTCCCCATATGAGTGATGGGGAGCAGAAAAAATTAGAGTGGTTTGGGATACTTAAGCTCCAGAGTTCAATGGAGTAGAGTTAGAGGATGCTCAGGATTTCATACACTAGTGTCAGCGGATTCTTCGCACAGCGGGTATTTTGGACACCAGTGGGGTTTAATTCCCTATTTTTCAGCTGATAGAGGCAGCTTACTGATAGTAGCAGGCTTATGAGTTGAGCAGGCTAGCTGATGCAGCGCCACTTACATGGCATGAGTTCTCAATTCTCTTCTTAGAGAATTTTGTTCCACAGACTCGTAGAGAGGAGTTGCGTAGGCAGTTTGAGAAGCTACGCCAGGAGGATATGACTGTGACTCAGTATGAGATGAGGTTTTCAGAGTTGGCTCATCTCGCGGTATGCTTGGTTACCACTAAGAAGGAGAAGATTAGGAGGTTCAATGATGACCTCAACTATGGATTACGCTTCACTATGGATCAGGATGTTGCGATGAGTGCGAGGTTCAATGAGGTGGTTCATATTGCTAGATGCTTAGAGTTGGTTCGCAAGTAGGAGCATGAGGAGCACGAGGCTAAGAGACCTTGTAGTTCAGGTGGTTTTAGTAGTGCCTCATCTGTAAGCCAGTTCTACTATAGCAGATGTCGTTCTTCTAAACCTCTTCAGGTAGCTCGCTATATTCCTCGTGGTTCTTTAGTTAGCCAAAGTTCCTACAGTGGACGCCTAGCTCAGTCAGCATTCAGTGCATTACTGACATAGAGTTCTTACCACGCTTTATCTGCATAGGGTTCCTCAGGCAGCTATTTATATCATCAGGGTCAGTAGCTCCGTCAGATGAGGGGTTGTTTTGAGTGCTGGGATTTGAGTTATCTCAATAGGGAAATCCCTAGACTATTGTGTAGGGTCCCATAGCAGAGTTCTCACCCTATGACTCCAGCACTAGCAGCCACACCACCCGTGCAGCCAGCTCGGGGTGAGGCTTAGTCATCTCGAGGTCGCCCTAGAGGGGGAGGTCGATTACGAGGTGGTCAGGCCCGTTGCTATGCATTTCCATCTAGGCCATAGGCAATTGCCTCTGATGTCGTGATCACATGTATTGTTTCGGTATGCCATAGGGATGCTTTGGTATTATTTGTTCCTAGTTCAACTTATTCATAGGTAGCATCGTACTTTGCTCGTTATTTGGATATGCCCCGTGATTCCTTAGTTATGTCTGTTCATGTATTTACACTGGTGGGCGATTCTATTATTATGGACTGTGTGTATCGGTAGTGTGTGGTGACTATTGGGGGATTAGAGATGAGAGTTGATATTTTACTCCTTAGAATGGTTGATTTTGATGTGATTTTATGCATGGACTAGTTGTCACCGTGTCATACTATTCTGGACTATCACGATAAGACCGTGAATTTGGCGATGCCGGGAGTGCCTAGGGTGGAGTGGAGAGGTTCTCTAGACTATGTTCCCAGTAGAGTGATTTCATATTTAAAGGACTAGCGGATGGTTGGGAAGGGATATTAGTACTAATGCTCCTACCATTGAGTCAGTTCCGGTAATGAGAGACTTTCCAAATATGTTTCCTGTAGACCTGTAAGGCATGCCACCCAATAGGGACATTGATTTTTGTATTGACCTGGTGCTGGACACTCAACCCATCTCTATTCCTCCATATCGTATGGCACAACAGAGTTGAAAGAATTGAAAGAACAACTTGAGGATCTACTTGATAAGGGATGTTAGGCCTAGTGTGTCTCCTTGGGGTGCACCGATTCTATTTGTGAAGAAGAAGAAGGATGGTACTATGCGGATGTGTATTGATTACAGGTAGTGGAACAAAGTTACAATTAAGAAAAAGTATTATTTACCACGCGTTGATGACCTATTTGACCAACTTCAGAGAGCTAGAGTGTCTTCAAAGATTGATTTGAGGTCTGGATATCACCATTTGAAGATTTGGGATTCTGATATTTTGAAGACGGTATTCAGGACCCGCTATGATCACTAGGAGTTTCTATGATGTCTTTTGGGCTGACCAACGCCCCAACAACCTTCATGCACCTGATGAACAGTGTATTCCATTCATATCTTGATTCTTTCGCCATAGTATTCACTGATGATATACTGGTGTACTAACGCACCAGGAGGATCATGAATAGCATATGAGAATTGTACTCCGGACGTTGACGGAGAAGAACCTATATGCTAAATTCTCCAAGTGTGAGTTTTTGCTTGATTTTGTGGCATTTTGGGGCACGTGGTGTCTAGTGAGGGGATCAAGTGTTGAAGAAGATTGAGGCAGTTCAGAGTTGGCCCAGATTATCTTCAACTACTGAGATTTGGATGTTTCTTGGTTTGGACGGGTATTATCATCATTTTGTGG
>AWOL01S0084519.1:19949-34778 GCA_000715115.1 Nicotiana otophora
TTGGGGGGGGGGGGGTCTCATCCATTGTTACACCTTTGACTATATTGACCCAGAAGGGTGCCCCATTCAGGTAGTCTGATGAGAGTGAGGAGAGCTTTCAGAAGCTCAAGACCTCCTTGACCATAGCTCCAGTTCTAGTTTTACCTTCAGTATCGGGTTCATATACGGTTTATTGTGATGCTTCTCGGATTGGTATTGGGTGTGTCTTAATGTAGGAGGGTAGGGTGATTGCTTATGCTTCGCGCCAGCTGAAGCCCCATGAGAAGAACTAACATGTTCATGATCTAGAGTTGGCAGCCATTGTCCATGCATTGAAGATTTGGAGGCATTATTTATACAGCATGTCATGTAAGGTATTTACAAATCATCGGAGTCTACAGTACTTGCTTAAGCAGAAGGATCTAAATTTGAGGTAGTGGAGGGGTTAGAGCTTTAAAACACTATGATATCACCATTTTGTATCATCACAGGAAGGCCAATGTGGTGGCCGATGCCTTGAATAGAAAGGCTGAGAGTATGGGTAGACTTGCATATATTTTAGTTGGTGAGAGGCCGCTAGCATTGGATGTTCAGGCTTTGGCCAATCAGTTCGTGAGGTTGGATATTTCGGAGCCTAGTCATGTTCTTGCTTGTGTAGTTTCTTGGACTTCTTTGTATGAGAGCCTCAGAGAGTGTCAGTATGACAACCACCATTTGCTTGTCCTTAAGGACACGGTGCAGCGCGGTGATGACAAAGAGGTTTGTATTGGAGATGATGGTGTGTTGCGGATGTTAGGTCGGATTTGTATGTCCAATGCGGATGGGTTACGTGAGTTGATTCTTGAGTAGGACCACAGTTCATGGTATTCCATTCATCCGGGTGCCACTAAGATGTATCGAGATTTGAGGTAGCACTATTGGTGGAGGAGGATGAAGAAAAATATAGTAGAGTCTGTGTCTTAGTGCTTGAACTGTCAGCAGATGAAGTACAAGCATCAGAGGCCGAGCGATTTGCTTCAGAGACTTGAGATTCCCGAGTGGAAATGGGAGCGTGTTACCATGGACCGGTTAACTAAGTCTGCACATTTTATTCTAATTGTGACTACCTGTTCTTCAGAGCGGCTGGCTCAGATATATATCCGTGAGATTGTTCGCCTTCATAGTGTACCGGTGTCTATTATCTCTGATCGAGGCACGCAGTTCACATTGTAGTTTTGGAGAGCAGTGTAGCGAGAGTTGGGTACACGGGTTGAGTTGAGTACAGCATTCCACACCCCGACAGACGGACAGTCCGAGAGCACCATTCAGATCTTGGAGGATATCCTATGCGCTTGTGTTATGGATTTTGTGGGTTCTTAGGATCAGTTTCTATCGCTTGCAGAGTTTGCCTACAATAACAGTTACCAATCAAGTATTCAGATGGCTCCTTATGAGGCTTTATATGGGAGGCGGTGCCAACCTCCAGTTGGTTGGTTTGAGTTGGGGGAAGCTAGGTTGTTGGATACAGATCTGGTTCGGGATGACTTGGAGAGAATCAAGTTGATTGAGGATCGGCTTTGTACAGGACAGTCCAGGCAGAAGAGTTATACTGATAGAAAGGTTCGTAATGTTGCATATATGGTGGGTGAGAAGATGTTTCTTAGAGCTTCACCCATGAAAGGTGTGATGAGGTTCGGCAAGAAGGGCAAGTTGAACCCTCGGTATATTGGTCTTTTTAAGGTACTTGAGAGGATTTGAGAGGTGGCTTACAAGCTTGCATTTCCACCTAGTCTATCGGATGTTCATCCAGTGTTTCATATGTCTATTCTCCAGAAGTATTACGGTAATCCTTCATATGTTTTGAATTTCAGCACGGTTCAGTTAGATGGGGACTAGACTTATGATGTGTAGCCGGTGGCCATTTGGATTGACAGGTTACGAAGTTGAGATCAAAGAATATAGCTTCAGTGAAAGTTCAGTGAAGAGGGCAGCCAGTCGAGAAGGCTACTTAGGATGATGAGCGGGAGATGCGGAGCAGTCACCAACAAATATTTAAGGCTCTAGGTATGATTCTAGACCCATTCGAGGATGAATATTTGTCTAAGAGGGGGAGAATGTGACGATCCAGTTAGTCGTTTTGTGTATCATAGTCTTATTACCATGTTTGTTGCTTATTCTATATGTTCTCTTGTAGTTACGTGACTTGTCGGGGTGGTTGGTTTGGCTTCAGGGATGATTCAGAGTAAAGTGGGATACTTAGTCCCAAGGTTGGATGCTTAAGTTGAAAGAGTTGACCAGATGTTGACTTTTGTGTAAACGACTCCAGAATGGAGTTTTGATAGTGTCAATAGTTTTGTATGGTGATTTTGGACTTATACGTATATCCAGATTTGGATTTGGAGGTCCATAGGTTGATTTGGTGCATTTTGGCAAAAATTGAAAGGTTGAAGGTTCGAAAGGTTGAGAGGTTTGACCGAGAGTTAACAATGCGGGTAATTGATTCGGATTTTAGTTTCGGAAGTTGGAATAGATCTGTTGTGTCATTTATGACTTATGTGCAAAATTTGAGGACAATCAGAGTGATTTGATATGATTCGGCATTGGTTTTAGAAGTTGGAAGTTCATTAGTTTTATTAGCCTTGAATTGGGGTGTGATTCGTGAGTTTGATGTTGTTTGTTATGATTTGAGGCTTCGAGCGAGTTCGTATTATGTTTTAATACTTGTTGGTATGTTTGGACAGGGTCCCGAGGGCCTCGAGTGAGATTCACATTGAAATCGGATGGAGATTTGGAATTAAGGAATTTCTAGTGCTTCGGGTCTGGTGTAACCACACCTGCATGGTTTTGGCCACATGTGTTTAGCCGCAGAAGTGGCCTTTGGGGTCGCAGGTGCGTGTTTAGATGGGCTACTGGTGGATTGCGGGTGCGAAGAATATGCCGCATCTGCCAGCCCACAGATGCGTATTAGTTTTCGCATAAGCGGAGTGTGAACTGGGATTGGGAGTCCGTAGAAGCGGACGTAGGAGCGCAGAAGCACATTTGCAGGTGCAGAGGACCTTCCGCAGAAGCGGAACTTAAGCCGCAAAAGTGGAATGTTGGAGTTTAAGTGGACTTCGCAGAACCAAAGCTTTTTCCGCAAAAGTGGAAGTGCATGTGCGCTGATTTTGTCTGCAGAAGCGAGATTGCTGGGCAGTGTTTAAAATCGAAGGGTTTAGTTGTTTTTCTCATTTTTGGGATTTTGATGTTCGAAATAGGAAATTGTTGGAGAGGTTTCCACCTAGATTGAAGAGATAAGTGACTTTTAATCACTTTTATCCATGAATGTTGAATACACATTGATTATTACACCTAATTTCATGAATCTACTCAGAATTTGGGGATTTTTGGACTATGTTATTGGAGAGCTAAATTTGAGGATTTGAAGGGCGATTTGTGGTTGGAATTGGATGATTATGGTATGGTTGGACTCGTAATTGAATGGGTGTCCGGAATTTGTTAATCTTGTTAGAATTCGAGGTGCAGGCCCATGGTTGACTTTTGGGTTGACTTGAGTTAAAGATCTTAGCTTTATCTTTTGGAATCAATTCCTATAGCTTGTATTGATAGTATTATATTATTTTGGCTAGATTCGAGTGTTTCGGAGGTTGACGCGCGGGAAGGGCTTGTTAGTAGAGTGATTTGATTTGCTTGAGGTAAGTATCTTATCTAAACTAATTGAGGCACTAGTTGCCGGAATTATTTGTGATAGCTACATGCTATGATGGTGCATATGTGTGGGGTTAAGCCCAAATACGTGCACCGGGGTACTATTTACATGCTCGTGGTAGTGTTTAGGCTATGCCTTGAATTGATTGTTAAGCTTCCACTGAGATGTTTCTCCTATATGTACCCCACTGTGAGCTATTTGTACCGTGTTGAGGTTTCATTGAGGTTATTTTCCCGGTTGGAAATGATAAACTACTATTCCATGATGAAATTATCTGTTTTAGCTGTGATAGCACACATTACACATGCCTACACTATAGCGTGCTGGATATACTAGTGCAGGAGTATGAAATTGGTAATCATTGATCATGTACATATATTCTCGTATATTTACTTTCTTTGTGTTATGAGATGGACTGGTAGCCTGTGATCACGCTGGGCGGATTGTGATTGTTGGCACGTGAGTTTTCCTTGCGGTTGATATTATTGGCACGTGAGTTGTCTGTGTAGCACGTGAGTTGTCCGTACGGATCCATATATTGATATTATTAGCACGTGAGTTGTCCATGCAGCACGTGAATTGTCAGTGCGGTTTATATTATTAGCACATGAGTTGTGCGTTCAGCGTGTGGATACGGATCAATCCCCCTAGTGACCTAGTGACCCCTCTCATGTTTCTCTCTTAATGGTATACACGAGGATATTGAGGAAAGTCTGGCTAGTGTTGTTTGGAATTGCATCTCATTTCTACTTGCAAATTTCCATGGATTATTATCTGACTTATCTGCATATAATCTTTGTATGTTGAACATTGGCTGAGAAGGGTATTTGAGTAACTGTACACATTCACACACAGATGATTCTTCGTGCGCTTTATGACTTGATTTCATCACTGTTATGTACTTGTTAAAAATGAAGACACTGTACAGGTTATAACTAGTATCATTTATAGTCCTCGCTTCTTTTACCTCGTCGAGGTTAGTTATGATACTTATGGAGTACATTAAGTTGATTGTATTCATTCTATACTCTATACTTAATTGTTCAGATCTAGGTGTGGGGACCAGTTATTAGCGATATATTTACTTATTTGACCCAGCTTCGAGAGATGAGGTAGAGCTTCTATCTTGGCTGCAGTTTTGACTTGTCTTTTCTGATGTACTGTTATTTCAGCTCAGACAGTATTACTATTTAGATTTTAGACTTGTATTCCTATGTATAGCTCATGACTCTGTGTTTATCAGTTTTTGGGGGATTTACCTTGTATTGGCAGTATTTTGTTACATTAAGGTTTCTGACTTATGCTATTTCTATGATTTACGTTGTTCTGGTTCTTTATTGTTATGATTCGGCTTGCCTAGCCCGTATGTTAGATGCCATCACGACGGGTTGAGATTTTGGGTCGTGACAGCGGAGAAGAAATAGGGTTGGGATTAGGACAATCCATCACTTTGTGATCGAAGCTCCCACAATTAAAACAAGCACCGGAAGCTTTCCTACAAGTACCATAATGATTCTTCCCACATTGTGCACACGTGGGTATACGAGTCTTGCCTTGGCCATAATTTGGAGTGCTACCAGTAGAAATATTAGATCTATTTTGATTATGTTGAGCTGACCTGGGAACACTACCAACCTTTGAATAGTCAAACATTCCTCTTTTGGAGGGTCCGCCATAATCTGAATTAGCTTTTTAGAACCTGTTTTCATTTCTACAAGCTTTTTCCTTGTCAATTCGTTCCCAAGTAAGAGCAGCTGTAACTAGTTTGGAAAACAATTCATGTTGCAGGACTACCACAGACTTTCGGATAGAATCATTCAAACCACCTTCGAATTGCATGCACTTATCTTTTTCATCATTGATAATACCTCTAGCATAACGAGAAATCCTGAGAAACTTTTATTGATATTCAGTAATAGACATATACCCCTTTGTTTTAAATTCAAAAACTCCCTTTTTCGCATTACGATAAGCAGGTGGGACATAATTCATGCCGAATTCTATGACAAAAGCATCCCAAGTAAGCACCGGAGGTTTTGATTTAGTATTTGTTACACTTACCCACAAGTCAAAAGCATCCCTTTGTAACAGTGAGGTGGTATACTTAAATTTGTCACCTTCCGAACACTCTAATTTCTCAAATACTCTCTCTATGTGCTCAAGCCATCGTTCAGCATCAGTAGGATCAACAGTGCCTTCAAACTCAACTCCACCCATTTTTCTCATTTTCTCAATGTTTATTTCATTATGGTCGAACATTATTCCGCCAAATGACGAAAGAAATCAGTCATTTGCCGAAAAAGAGGATCAACAACATGAGTATTATGACTCATATGAGGATGTGGCCCAACTCTTGCACCCTGATTATTTTCCACTTCAGCTCCACTTGTACGAGAAAAATTAAGATCGGAAAATTATTCTACAACCCCTTCCTGTAAGTGAGGTTGGGCATAAGAGCTAACCGAACCCACATGAACGGCTTCCATAGGTCTATTAGAAGAAGGGGCCATAACATAATTACTACATATGGGAGATCACATTTCATTATGGATATGTACATGATGCATTTGCACAATACACGCAACAAAGCATGTTAAAAAGAAACAAGTACACTAACAAGTCACAACAATAGTCCTAGAATCACAAACCTAAAGCTCTAATACCAAATCTTGTAGCAACCTCTTTGGGAGGGTGCTACTTACGAAATAAAGCTAATTTACTACTTACAACTTTCGGAAGATATTAATCTAAAAAGACATTCATAATAATTTAGTCACGGAAATTGGCCCATGCGATAAAGGTTTCAAGTGACATATTTGTTTTGTGAAAACAAACTTTGTAAAATTTCTTAAATGAAATACAATGTCAAAATATAAAGATAATGTGATACTATCCTTCTTGAATAATCAACACGTTAAAATAACTTCCTAACAAAATTATATGTTTCGTTCAACATCATAGCAGGTTCGTATTGTACATGAATTTCAAAATATCAAGTAAAAAGGAAAGCTAGTCTTCTCCTTTGTAAATATTTACAAGACAAAGTGTAAATTTAGCATATTACAAGACTTGGGTTATTAACACACCCTAAAGCAGCAAAACAAGTCACCAAATTCAAGTTACAAGCTTGTGGTCATAAGATCCAACAAGCCTCCAAGATTACATACATAAGTGTGGCATATAGATCATGTACAAGTCCCAAAACTATACAAAACCTAGAAGCATATGCAAATGTGATCTCCATAAAAGATCCCAAAAAGACTACTTCATATGACCCTCTTCAAATCGCATCCCGTACATTATCTATGATAGAAAACAACTATCGTTAAGCAAAAAGCTTAGTGGTGTATAAACTTTAGGCTTGGGGCCATTAAATTCTCCTATTCCCCTTTTCAGTCATAGGTAACTCAAATGAAACATAAATTTAAAGCAAGTAAATAAACATATCAAAATTATAGAATATTAAAACCTTGAAGTGTTTCCAAATATCAATAACAATGTTCAAGATTCAAGTTTCAAGAAAGCGTATACTATAAATCCAAGAGAGTTTGCCAAATATCCATTTTTTCCCAATATGTACTTCATGCCATCATACTAAATCAGATATCAAGATGGAACGAAGCCCCAAATCAAGTAGGGTCGAAACCCGATAATCAAGAGAATCAAGAACCATATTAAAAATAATTTTCTAGTTCGTACTTAACATAGACAAGTTCCATAATTTAAGACAAACCACAAATCCAAAGTCAATATGGAAAAAGATCCAAATCAAGAGGCATGCTGAGATGAGTGACAAAGTCACTGCCACAAGAAAGAAAAAGTCCAAACAAGAATGCAAAATGATCAAGCAATTAGTACAAATGGGCAATTTAGTGAATATCTTGCAATATTGAGATAATACCAATACAACGATATAAAGTAAAGAGAAATGAAGTAAAATTTCAAGTTATTTCCAAATATCCAGCAAGTACACAGACATGAAGATCAAGTTTATACACAAAGCTTGGTGTTTTACCACAAAATAGTTCTACTACAAATTTGAGGACGTTCGAATTGTCTACGCCATAAACAAACTAAATTCGTCCACTTCCTTAAACACTTTCCTTTAAATTTTACAAGGGTATATATATACCTTAAATACGTAATCAAATATCTATATATGTTTAGTGATTTCAACATGTCGAACTAAACATGATATCGGTGAAAACTACCCTAAATGTTTAAAATAGAAATTTTGGACAGTACCACTATCTTGTGTTGTGGCTCCGTTTTGAAGATGTAAAAGGAAAAACAAGAATTTTTAGTCTTAATCAAATCTGTAGATATATGTCTTGAAGTTCCAGGAAGTCTTGAATCAAACCCATATCCGTTTCGTACGAAAAGGCATGCACAAAAATACTAATAGTGGTACATGGAGGGTTTATAAAAGAGAAAATCTGGGCAGCATCCGCCCTGCACTTCATCACCTCTTTCCGGGTAAATACAGGCAAAATTAGGTTTTGGAGATTTAACAAAAGTTATAGAGATATGAAATATCTTTTCCGAAAAGCTTGGTTCACATAAAAAAGATTTTTATACAAAGAGATATGTTAAAACTACTAACAGTATTCTGGTTCAAAAATTGGTTTGGTAAACTTACCTCAAAGGTGAGAAGTAGCTTGTGGCTCAACCAAGACAAGTCTTTTTGGTTATTTGGTGGGATAATTTAATGAGAGAAGAGGAGTTTTGGGGTTTTATTTTGCTGGAGAAAACGAAATTAGAGGATGTGATTAAGGATATCTCACAAGGATGATATATATATCACCTTGGATAAAGATGAAACAAAAGGTGGCTGCCCAAACATTTTCTTCTTTTGATAGATATAAAAGGGTGGCTACCCAAAACATTAAATATCTAATGTATTTCATAATAATTTATCAAAATGATATTAAGTGCTTAACATTGCAACACCATGAAGTTTCTTTGTACATATTAACACAATTTAAAGTAGGCAATTTTCATACATCGTCAAATTCATATTTAGGAAGTGCGAAGTAAAATCTATCCTCAATATAAAGATGGTTAATTGAGAATGCAAGTATTAGTCTAAAACCTTTGGGGTGTTACATGAGTACAATATTTCACCCTCATATGGATGGACAGTCCGAGCGCGCCATTCAGATCTTAGAGGATATGCTATGTGTATGTATTATGGATTTTGGGGGTTCATGGGATCCGTTTTCTACCGCTTGTAGAGTTCGCTTACAACAATAGCTACCAATCGAGTATTCAGATGGCTCCTTATGAGGCCTTATATGGGAGACGGTATCGTTCTCCAATTGGTTGGTTTGAGCCGGGAGAGGCTAGGTTGTTGGGCACTGATTTAGTTCGGGATGCCTTGGAGAAAGTCAAGTTAATTCAGGATCGGCTTCGTACAATACAGTCTAGACAGAAGAGTTATGCTGATCGGATGGCTCGTGATGTAGTATTTATGGTGGGAGAGAGAGTTTTGCTTGGAGTTTCACCCATGAATGGTGTGATGAGGTTCGAGAAGAAGGAAAAATTGAACCCTAGGTATATTGGTCCTTTTGAGATCCTTGAGAGAGTTTGCGAGGTGGCCTACAGACTTGCATTACCACCCATCTTATCGGTAGTTCACTCGGTGTTCCATGTTTCTATGCTCCAGAAGTATTATGGTGATCCATCACATGCATTAGATTTCATCTCAGTCTAATTTCACAATCATTTCACTTATAAAAAAGAGCTTGTGGCTATCTTGGACAGTCAGGTCCGAAAGTTGAGGTCAAAGAACATTGCTTCACTTAAGGTTCAATGGAGGTGTCATTCAGTTGAGGAGGCGACATGGGATACCAAGCACGACAAGCGCAGTCGTTATCCTCACCTTTTTGGCACTTCAAGTATGTCTCTATGCATGTTCGAGGACGAACGTTTGTTTTAAGAGGGGGAGAATGTAACGACCTGATCGGTCATTTTGCGTATTTAAGCTCTTTTTCCCCTTTGGATGCTTCACAGATATGTATTTGTGATTTTATAACTTGCGGGGTTGGTTAGTTTCGTTCGGAGAAGATTTTGGGTTGATTTGGACCATTTGGTTCTTGATTTAGAAGCCTAAGTTAGAAGTATTAACTGAAGTTTGACTTTTGTAAAAACGACCCTGGAATGGTGTATTGATGGCTCTGATAGGTTTGTATTGTGATTTGGACTTGGGTGTATGCCCAAAATTGAATTCGGAGGTCCCTAGGTTAATTTGGCTTGTTTTGCTGAAAGTTAGCAATTTGAGGTTTAGAAGTTTCCCTAAGTTTATCATAGGTTGACTTTATGGCTATCAAGTTTGGAATATGGTTTTGGGACTTGGAAAAGGTCCGTTTTTCTATTTGGAACTTGACCGCAAAATTTGGTGTCGTTTGGAGTTGGTTTGATAGGATTTCGACGCTATGTTGCAATTCTAGAAGTTCTTGAGTTTTCTTTTGAAATTTATATGTTTTGATGTTTGATTCATGTTTCTAGATGTTATTTTAGTATTTTGATCGTGAGCGAGTTCATATGATATTTTTACACTTGTATGGGTGTTTTGGTTTGGAGCCCCGAGGGCTCGGCCGAGTTTCGGACGCGTTTCGGATTGGATTGAACTCATTTTTGGGTTGCTGGTGTGCTGATTCAACAGTTATCGCAATTGCTAGCACCAGCCTCGCAATTGCAAAGTGATCAGTAGGGAAGCAGGTATCGCATTGTGATGCCTCACTCGTAATTGCGAAGTATAGGCTAGTCTGGATAATTTCGCAATTACGACAATTTGGTCGCATTTGCGATGGGAGCAGGCTTCGCAATTGCGAAGCCAGTGTCTCATTTGCTACATCCCCTTAGACTGTGAGGAGCCGCAATTGCGAGGATTTCTTAACAATTGCGAGGGTTTGCAATTACGAACCCAGTGTCACAATTACGACATCTATAACTGAACAAAGGGCTAGAAAGACTGGATTTCATCTCATTTCTCTCATTTTAGCACCCTGGACTCAGTAAGAGGCGATTTGGAGAGGGGATTTTCACCAACGATCATTGGGTAAGTAGTTTTAATCACTTTTCAACTATATTTCATGATTATATATGATATTTAACATCAAATCTATGAGAATCAATGAGAAATTTTGGGAATTTTTGTGTAAGTTTTGAAAAATAAAAATTTGGGATTTGAGAGTTGGATTAGACTCTGATTTTAAAACAAAACACATATATNGAATCTATGAGAATCAATGAGAAATTTTGGGAATTTTTGTGTAAGTTTTAAAAATAAAAATTTGGGATTTGAGAGTTGGATTAGACTCTGATTTTAAAACAAAACACATATATGGACTCGTGGGGTTATGGGTAGTCAAGATCTACCCTTGGCCTCGATTTTTGACCGGGCAAGCCCGAGGTTGAATTTTGGGAATTGTATAAAGATCGTAGCTTTATTAATTATAATTGGCTTCTCTTGCATTGTTTGATGATATTAAGTCGTTTTTAGTTAGATTTGAGCCGTGCGGAGGCAAAATTTAAGGGAAAAGCTATTTTTTATTGTTGATTTGGCCTAGTTGAGGTAAGTATCTTGTCTAACTTTGTGGGGGGGGGGGACTGTCCCTTAGGATTTGGATTGATTGTGCTAATTGAAGCATGTGAAAAACGTGTACACGAGGTGACGAGTGTGTACACAGGCTTATATGTGTTATTTGACTGCTTTAGACTTCTAGGATATTTATAAGAACTTAATTGAAGTTAATATTAATTGTTCTATCTTTTGTTGTCAATTTCATTCTTACATGCATTAATTGAAGTTATTATTACATGTTCTAGTTCCCATTATCAAAGTTACTCTTATATGCACTTATTGTAGTTGTTTTTACATGCTATTCTTTCCATTGTTAAGTTATTCTCATGCATTTAGACATAGTTTCTATTCCATGCCATTTCTTTCATTATTAAGCTTATGTTATGAACTTGGAGTGAAAGTTGTCGTTTCTTGGAAATACCTTCTTTATGAGCTATTGAAGTTGTAGTTGTGAAAGCCAATAATACATTGAGATTGAAGTTGTTAGTTATCAAGATATCTTTCCTTGTTAAGTAGTTTTTTATTCATTTTGTTATTATGGATATTCTTGTACATATTGTGGTTGAGCCATGGGTTATGTATTGTGGTAATATCGGTATTGTTGATTTTTGCCAATGTTGTGGCATATGGGCACGTGTGGTGCAAGGTTATTATTATGTTGTGATATTGATGCACATGCGGTGGTATAAGGATAGGGGTTAATGTGCATGCGGCGAGATACGGTAGGATTTATACGTGTGTTTCTAGTAAAGAAATTAGTTGAAGCCATACAGTGAGATAAGAGGGCTAAAGCGCGTGTAGCTATTTTGGAAAAAATATTTTTTTTTAAAATAAATGCAAGGCTCACGCGGCGATATAAGAGAGATTGTGATTGTGACTTGTGAAATGTGAATATGAGGCGTGGTACCTCGGTATCATTTTTGTTGTACATTCTAAGTTGGAAAGGCTTGATGATTTGAACAACTGTCGTTCTTGTTTCCTTATTTCTTTCCATTAGTGTTTTGATTGTAATTGGTTACTTTTTGTCTTATCACATCTTGTTTCCATTTGTTGCTTTATTCCCATTGTTAGACCTGTATTGATAAATTTCTTTATTGTCCTTTAAATGCCTTTATCTTCCGTTATTAGAATATGTTATATTCTATTCAAGTTTCTTTTGTCTAGTAGGTGTATTGACCTGGCCTCATCACTACTCTACCTAGGTTATGTTTGATACTTACTGGGTACCGTTGTGGTATACTCATACTTACTGAGTACCATTGTGGTATACTCATGCTACGCTCACAGCCCTCGGAGTCACCTTCTGCTTTTGGCTGTATTACAGTTTATTTTCATTTCAAAACAGTATAGTATTTAGAGATTCTAAGTATACTTCTGTTAGAGCTTATGGCTCAGTTCCACCAGTTTTGGGAGATATTTGATAGTTGTACCGCTTGGGTTTTTTATGATAGTTTAATAGTTTAATTTGGTATTTAAGTTGTTACTTGGGTTATTATCACTTTTAACCCACGCCAGAAACTATTTACATTCCGTAGCCAAAAATATTTATAAAATTTGTATAATTTTTGTATATAACATACAGAATATATATATACAAAACATATATATTTTTTGGCTATTATTTTGAGAGCGGCTATACAATGTCATTTTCTCTTGTTATTTCTGCTAATTTCAATATATGTTAGGCTTACCTAGTCTTAGAAACTAGGTGCCATCACGACATCCTAATGTGGGAATATAGGGTCGTGAAACACCTTCCCCTTGAGATAAATTGAACCCTTACCTAGAATCTCAACGGTTTCGTAGACCATAATTATTGTCTACATTACATAGTGTAGTATAGGTGTTCTAGTGTACCTTAAATACTAGGTGGCAACTCTAAACCTTAAATAACCTTGTAGAGTACTATATGTTGCGGTTGCTTTGACTCGTGTAAAATAGGGTGAAACAGCTACTATTGGTGATGATGGGGTATTAAGGCTACAGGGTCAGATCTATGATTCAAATGTGGATAGGTTGCGAGAGTTAATTCTTGAAGAGGCCCATAGTTTGTGGTATTTCATTTATCTGGGGGCCGCGAAGATGTACCATGATTTGAGGCAGCGCTATTGGTGGCGGAGGATGAAGAAGGATATTGTTGAGTATGTTGCTCGGTGTTTGAACTGTTAGCAGGTGAAGTACGAGCATTAGCGACCCGATGATTTGCTTCAGAGGCTTGATATTCCGGAGTGGAAGTGGGAGCTTATCACTATAGATTTTATAGTTTGGCTTCTATGGACATTGAGGAGATTCGATGCAGTGTGGGTCATTGTGGACAGACAGACCAAGTCTGTACACTTCATTCTAGTCATGACAACCTATTCTTCAGAGTAGCTGGCTCGAATCTTTATTCGGCAAATTATTTGCCTTCATGAAGTGCCTGTGTCTATTATCTAGGATTAAGGCACTCAGTTCATATCACATTTTTGGAGAGAAGTGCAGCGAGAGTTGGGAACCCAGGTCGGGCTGAGTACGGCATTTCATCCTCAGACGGAAGGACAGTCCAAGTGCACTATGCAGATTTTGGAGGACACGTTACGTGCCTGTGCCATTGATTTTGGAGGTTCATGGGATCAGTTTATATCACTAGCAGAATTCGCCTACTACAACATCTATCAGACGAGTATCGAGATGGCTCCTTATGAGGCCTTATATGGGAGGCGGTGTCGTTCTTCTATTGGTTGGTTTGACCCTATGGAGGTGTCACAACCCAACTCCTACCCGAGCTGCGATGACACCTAATGCCACGTGCTAGACCAGCCAGCAGTTCACATAATAACTAAGCATTTGGAAAAACATGGTTTAATAAACTTAACATCAGAAATATCATAATTACCTAATGAAAAAAGTAATAATATTGATACAACCATCCCCAAATTCTGGTGTCAACAAGTACATGAGCACTACTGAGTATCAAATTATAGACCAAATCCTTAGTACAATTATCTGGACAATAGAATAGTAATAAGGAAAATGAAGGAAAGAGAATCAAGGTATGCGGTTGTCATAGCAGCTACCTCGAAATCTCCAAGCATAAGTACTAGCACGACTCTAGCAATCACCGCATCCAGATGTACCTGGATCTGCACATGAAGTGCAGAGTTTAGTATGAGTACAACCGACCCCATGTACTCAATAAGTAACAGCAGTGACGATCTCAGAAAAAGACAATCAAAACCAATATAAACGACAACACGGATATAATGATGAAATTTGCAATAAGTAACTCAAAGTAATTATCAAAATTTGCTCGTTCATATTATAGGAATTTAGACATACTTTCAAGTATAATAATTAAAGCCCAACATGTCAGTTACAGTTAGCATGAGGAATGATACATCTCTAAAGCTACATGTCAAGTATGCATGTCAAATGAATGGTTTGACGGTAGTATCCCCAAGTACTCTCACTCACATCACTCTCCAGTTGTCTGTCTCAAATGCCCACCTCATCACACACACATACACAACATCACTCAGCACTGTACGGGTGCCTGGCATCAATGCCCCTCATCAAAGCACGTGTGTGTGTGTGTGTGTGT
>AWOL01S0084523.1:4793-18775 GCA_000715115.1 Nicotiana otophora
TGTTAGCGGCAGATATATCTATGATTTTGCACCTCTTGAACATTTCAGTAAATATGGTGCAGATCATTCCCCCAAAATCCCCAAAAAGAATGTTGTTTTGCCCTCAGGAGAAAAACCACCATTTAGTGACATTGAAGCAACAATTAATTATGAGTCTGAAAATTTTATTTCTCAAAATAGAATCTTGAATAACATTGATAGCACTCTTAAAAATATTTTACACACTCAGAATACAATGCTTAGTGATGTGTAAAATGAGAAAAAGGTTGAACCAGTTGTAGGAACGTCTTCATAACATGCAGGACTCATCAAAGCCTTGGACCACTGGTTATTAAGATTACAGTACGCTAATTGTCCGCCGGGCACTTCTCTTTTCCATTTATTCCAGAAAGTGATGGTGTCTCTAAAGTGATGGTGTCTCTAAACAACTACACCTCTTGAAAAGTGATCATCTTGTGCCCATGAAACCCATATGTCCTCAGGTCACTTCTCTTACTCCCGCAAGTACATTCTCAACTCAAAGTTATCCCCCTCCTCATCTAGATTATCCTTTTTCTATCTTTCCCTCTACCCAAAGAAAATCCATATAGCTTCTCATAATAAATGTTCTTTAACTATTAAAAAACCCAAATTTGACATTGCAAAGTTCGTTTGAAAAAACAATGCACTTATAGCCTAGAGACACCCGAAAAGGAATAGAGATGTAGTAAAAAGCTAAAATAATGCTAACTATGAGAACCTCAAGATCTCTACCGTCCAAACCACAAGCCCATATGTTGCCCAACCACGGAGAGATTTAGAAGATGTAACATCTCAAGGGTTCGATACCAAGAAAAAATAGGAGCTTACTGATGATTCGATCCAACAAGTTCCAATAGAGGATAGTTATGAGGTAAGTACTAATTCCTCACAAGTTTCTTCAAAAGAGGAACTTCCCATTTTCATGAATCATCCTAGGGAGCCAGAGGTCTCGAAGTTGACGATGATCACGATGGGAAGACTGATGAGCCCATTCCAGAAAGGAGATTTGATTCCTCCGCAACCAAACAAATAATGAAGAAAGATCAAACACTTAATAGATCTTGCCGCATGTCAGATTTAATCATCGAAATGAAAGATTGCTCGTGTTATGCACTAAGGAAGAAGTTCAAAAGATTTAGGTAGCCAAAATTCTCAAGCGATAGGTTCGAATACTAAATACTTCAGAAGGAGAAGGCAAGGAAATGCAAGGAGAAATAGTCTCTATGAAATTATAGATTACACATGCATTCATTTTAGTGAAGATGTCAATCTTGAATCAATTTTCTCACTTGAAGATAAGCTCGTAGGAGAGACTCTCTGTTCCTTGGATGTTTATGAAGAATATGGAAATGATCATTACAAAATTTAAAAACCAAATCCAAAGGTGAAAGAAGAGATCCAAAGCATCACAGTGATCCCGCAAGAAGAAATCAAAGTCTATGCATCCATGTGGGACAAACAAACACATGCCATAACATTCTTTGACTCGGAAGCAGCCTCCTCACTCATTAATCATGTGGCCTTACAATATGAGTATTGGGTTCCGTACATCAAGAATTTGAATACAAAATGAAATAGAATTCTGACCGGAACTGTCATTACCAAACACCCGATCACCATTGAATTCTTCCTAAGACTGAAGTACATGAGAAAATTGATTGAGTCACATATCCTAGGTATGGATTTGATTATTGGTTTTGACAGTTACAGGGTTTTTGCAGGACAAACACCGGATCAAAGCCAATGGTATAACATTCAAAAAGCATTTCAAGTCGTATTGTGTAGTCCTGAGATTGTTTCGTCTCACAAAAGAAGATCAAGTAAGGGAAATTGATTCACAAATCACACAACACTCCTGTGTAGAATCTCACATTGAATTCTTAACAGAATGTGACAATCATTACGGAAAAATGAACAGTTCTGCATTAAGCTACCTTTGAAGAAAAATGATGATATCAATCCTACACTGGCAACACACTCTGGTATGAATACATACCACCTTCAGGTTGCAAAAAAGGAATATCGGGAGCTAGTGGATTTTGATCTCATTGTCCCTTCAAATTTACAATGGGCGTGCTAAGCATTTTATGTTAACACAAATAATCGAGCAAACAAGAGGTAAATTGAGATTGGCAATTAAGTATCAACCACTCAATCATTTTCTTTTGGATGACAAGTTTTCCATCCTTAATAAGCTCACCCCTTTGTCCCAACTTCTCGAAAAAAAATATTATTCTAAGTTTGATCTCAAATTAGGTTTTTTGTAATTGGGAATCCACCTGGATGATAGGGAAAAATTGGGTTTTGTATTTCCGATCACCATTTTCAGTGGAAAGTCGTGCCTTTCAGTTTAAAAAATATTCCATCTTTGTTTCAAAAGTCCATGATGAAAATATCTCAGTACATCCTTCACACATCACTTCTTTATATTGATGATATTTTATTATTCAGTGATACTTGGGAGGAGCATATAAATTTGCTCAATCATTTTGCATATTTAATGCAAAAAATGGCATCATTATTTCAGCCAAAAAAATGATTTTTGCAAACAAAGAGATTGATTTTTTGGGCATAAATTATTCCCATGGAGAACACACCTCAGGTCCATCTCAAGTTCCCCGATATTGGGTTCACATCGAAGCAAATACAACAATGTTTGGGAATAATAAATTAATTGAGAGATTTTATTCCTATTTTTAAAAATATATTTCTCCTATCACAAAACGTTTGAAGCAAAATTCCCAGCCATGGAGCAAGGATCAAAATAATGCAGTGAGAAAATATAAAAGAGATGTCTCAAAGTGTCAAAATCTTTGCACATTTCCTCATATGGAAATAAACTATTGCAGAGAGATGCCAGTAATGAATATTGGAGCACAATTTTATTTGAGGAAGAAAAAATATTCAGAGAAAAATATATGGTTACGCTAGTGGAAGATTCAAGGATGCTGAACAGCACTATCATTCCACGTTCAAGGAGAATCTTGCAGTTAAAAATGGGATTAAAAAGTTGAATTTTCTTCTAATTCACTCACAATTTCTTATACGTATGGTTATGGAGGCTTTGTTGAGGATGATCCAGTTGAATCAAAAGGTCATTCCAAATTCGCAAATTCTCGGATGTGCTGAATAGTATTGTCCATACAAGTTTCAGGTCAAGCACTTGAAAGGGAAATATAATGTGATGACCATAAATGTCATCATTAATTTAAACATTCATTTCTGTGTTATAGGACCTCGAAAAACACTATTTATCACTCCTCAACTTGTGCGCGTTGTCCGAATAATCTTTTGGAAAGTTATTATATGAAGAATTGATTAAAATGTGAAGTAGAGCTTTCAAACTCAACTGAGTTGACTTTGGTCAACATTTTGTGTAAACGGAGTCGGATCAGTGTTTTGACAACTCTAGTAGGTCCGTATCGTGATTTGGGACATGAATGTATTCCCTTTATCAAATTCGGAGGTCCCTAGCTCAAATTATCGCTATTTAACGAAACTACAAATTTAAAGGCTAAAGATTTCAAAAGTTTGACCACGTATTTGACTTTTTGATATTGGGGTCAGAATTCGATTCTGGAAATTTGAATAGGTTCGTTATGTTATTTATGACTTGTGTGCAAACTTTGAGTTCAATCGGACTTGATTTGATTAGTTTCGGGATCGAATGTAGAAGTTGAAAATTGTCAAGTTCCTTAAGCTTGAATAGGGGTATGATTCATGGTTTTAGCATTGTTTGATGTGATTTGAGGTCTCAACTAAGTTCGTGTGATAAGTTTGGACTTGTTGATGTATTTATTTGAGGTCCCGGGGGCCTCGGGTAGATTCCGAATGGTTAACGGATCAAAATTTGGACTTAAGAAAAATATGATATTTTGGCCTTCTAGTGTAATCGCACCTGCAGATTTTAGACCACAGATGCGAGCTCGTAGAAGCGATCCATGCCTCGCAGAAGCGGACGGGGTGTCGCATAAGCTGCCTACGGATCGCAGAAGCGGGGAAAGGGGGCGGGCAGAACCCATAAAATTAGAACTTAACCATTTTTACTCATTTTTGAGTTTTGAGTCTCGGATTTAGGCGATTTCAAAGGGATTTTCACGATTTTGAATTGGGTAAGTGTTCTATAACCAAAGGTGATTATATTTTATAAATTCATGTCTATATTCATCATTTATTTCAGATTTAGATGGAAGAAATTGGAATTTTTGTAAAACTTTCCAGAAAACAAAATATTTAAGATTTGAAAGTCCATTTGACATCAGAATTTGATAATTTTTGTATGGTTGGACTTGTCTCGGAACGGGTGTTCGGATTTTGGATTATTTGATCATTATTCAAAAAATGTTTATTGATTTAATTATTATTGAATATGGTGAGAAAGAGTATAAAAGCATGAAGGGTGATGCCGTGCCGTTTTTATTATTTGTACTATCATTGTCATGGTAAGAAAGAGTGTAAAAGCACCAAGGGTGTTGCCGTGTCATTTTTGAGTGTAAAAGCATGAAGGGTGATGCCGTGCCATTTTCGGAGAGCGTAAAAGCGCGAAGCGTGATGCCGTACCAAAAGAGAGTTAAAGAACGATGGGTGATGCCGTGCCAATTATTATTATTTTTTATCACTTTATGGGAGGAATGAGAGTAAAAGCACAAAGGGTGGTGCCGTGCCATTTTCATATTATTACTTGCTCATTTTATTGTTGCTGAATTTATTGGCTTCTAAGTGATACTTCTCTTGCTGAAATTATTATATCATTCCCCTTCGCATGTCCCCTCCCAATTTATAAATGGTTATTTATTGTATTATTGTTGCTTCATATTTGTATATACTTGCACGGGTTGTTTACGTACGTGCCTTGTCATAGCCTCATCACTACTTCGTCGAGGTTAGGCTCGACAGTTACAGAGTACATGGGGTCGGTTGTACTCATACTACACTCTGCACTTCTTGTGTAAATTTTGGAGTTGGTCCCAGTGGCGTACCATAGTCGTGCTCGGATTCAGCTACTCAGAGAAGACTTGAGGTATAACTGCACAATGTTCGTAGTTCTGAAGTCCCCTTCTATCTTATGTTAGTTGTGTATTATCTTTCAAACAACTTGAATTTTATTCAGACCTTTATTTGTATCATTCTAGTAGCTCCTACACTTGTGACACCAGATTCGGTGATGTATTGTGATGATTCGGTAGTTATGGTCTTTCAGATTTTATTTCAGTAATTGACTTATGTTTAATTTAATTTGCTTTAAAATGGTTAAGATTATTTAACGTTGGCTTGCCTAGCAAGTAAAATGTTAGCCGCCATCATGGTCCTAAAGGTAGAAATTTTGGGTCGTGACAAGTTGGTATCAGAGCACTAGGTTACTTAGGTCTCATGAGTTACGAGCAAGCTTAGTAGAGTCTGAAGGATTGGTACATAGATGACTGTACTTATCTCTCAGCGGCTGTGAACTTTAGGAACAATATCACTTCTTTCTTATTCTGTTGTGTGATTTTATTTTGTCATCGATGTTTGAACCATTCTTTTCTTATTCTCTTTAAGATGGCGAGAATGTGTAATACATCTACCGATGGACAAGGGCCAGAGCCCCCGGTGGCAACTATGAACAGGCGTAGAGGTCAAGGCCGAGGTCACGCTAGAGGTTGATGCAGAAGAAGAGGTAGAGCTCAGTCTAGATCTCGAGCAGTAGCACCTGTTGTAGAACCTCAGGTGGATTTGGAAGCAGAGGTTCCAGTTCAGAGAGTACCTGTTATACCAGTCCAGGTCACGGAAGGATTCATAGATACTCCAGTACTTCAGGACGCTCTAGTCCATTCGGTGAGCCTTATGGAGGGTGTGGACCAGAATGGTATATTTCCAGTGGCACCAGCCGTCTCACAGGCTGGGGGAGGAGCACAAACTCCCACTAATCCCGCTCCGGAGCAGATTGCTCCACAGTATCACGATCCAGCAGCTACCCAGTTGGGGTATAGGCCGGTGATAGGCCTGCCATGTCTTTTGAGGCCTTATTAAGACTGGATAAGTTTACTAAGCTCTTTCGAGTTCACTAAAGTGGTACATATTTCGAGGACCCACAAGATTATCTTGACCGCTTCCATGAGATATTACAGAACATAGGTATAGTTGTGACCAATGAGGTCGATTTAGTTGTATTTCAGATGACGGGTTTCGCCAAGAGGTGGTGGAGAGATTATACGTTGACCAGACCAGTTGGATCGCCTACATTGACCTGGGAGCAATTCTCATGGCTATTTATAGAGATGTTCCTCCCTATCACATTGAGAGAGGATTACCGTAGTCCATTTGAGAGTCTACAGCAGGGCAGTATGACTGTTACTCAGTACAAGACCCATTTTGTGAATTTAGCCTATCATTCTCTCCTTTTACTACCTATTGAGGGAGAGAGAGTGAGGAGGTTTATTGAGGGACTCACTCACCCTATCAGGCTTCGGATGGCCAAGTAGACCGGAAATGAGATTTCCTTTCAGGCGACTACTAATGTTGCGAGGCGGATCGAGATGGTTTTTGCACAGGAGAGAGGGCAGGGGTCTAATAAGAGGCCTCGTCAATTCGGTGGGTTCAGTGGGGCCTCGTCTTGAGGAAGGGGTAATTTTGGTAGACGCCATCCTACTAAGCTATTTCATTCAGTGCTCCAGGCATCCCATTGTACTTCATATGGTCACGACCCTTAAGTGTCTCATTCCAACCATCTAGCTTACAGTGCACCACCAGATCCTATTAATGTGCCTCCAATCCGGAGTCATCCGAGTGGTTATCCAGGTCGACATGGCCAGTTCCAGGGTCAGCAGTCACAATAGCCGAAGACTTGTTATACTTGTGGTGATTCGAGACACATTGCTAGAGTTTGCCCTCGGGCATTAGGTAGTTCACAACAGCAGGGTTCCCGTGCTATGATTCCAGCACTAGTTGTTCCGCCACCCGCCCAGTCAGCTAGGGGCAAGGGTCAGATAGCTAGAGGTGGAGGTCAGGCCGTTAGAGGTAGAGGCCAGCCGGTTAGAGGCCATCCCAGGGATGCGGTTCAGAGTGGTGTGGCCCATCCCCTATTTTATGCTTTTCCAGCTAGGCCTGAGGCCGAGTCATCTGATACTGTGATCACAGGTATGGTTCCAGTTTTCCATAAAGATGCTTCAGTTCTATTTGATCCAAGATCTACTTATTCCTATGTGTCCTCCTATTTTGCTTCATATCTGGTTGTACCTCGTGATTCTCTCAGTGCTTCTGTGTGTGTGTCCACACCGGTGAGAGATTATATTGTGGCATATCATGTCTATCATTCGTATGTTGATACTATTGGGATTCTTGAGACTAGCATGGATCTTCTACTACTTGACATGGTAGAGTTTGATGTCATCTTGGGTATGGATTAGTTGTCACCTTATCGAGCTATATTGGATTGTCATGCCAAAATGGTGACCTTAGCCATTTCGTGGTTAACACGACTAAAGTGGAAAAGGGACTCTTGGCCATTCTACCAGCAAGGTTATCTCTTATGTGAAAGCTCCGCGTATGGTCGAGAAGGGATGTCTAGCTTATTTGGCTTATATTCGCGATCCAACGCGGACATTCCTTCTATGGATTTAGTTCCAGTTGTCTGTGAATTTCTAGATGTCTTTTTAGCAAATCTGCCGGGAATGCCACCCGATACAGATATTGACTTTTGTATTGATTATGCTTTGGACACTCNGCTATATTGGATTGTCATGCCAAAATGGTGACCTTAGCCATTTCGTGGTTAACACGACTAAAGTGGAAAGGGACTCTTGGCCATTCTGCCAGCAAGGTTATCTCTTATGTGAAAGCTCCGCGTATGGTCGAGAAGGGATGTCTAGCTTATTTGGCTTATATTCGCGATCCAACGCGGACATTCCTTCTATGGATTTAGTTCCAGTTGTCTGTGAATTTCTAGATGTCTTTTTAGCAAATCTGCCGGGAATGCCACCCGATACAGATATTGACTTTTGTATTGATTATGCTTTGGACACTCAGCCCAGTTCTATCCCACCATAATGTATGGCCCCGCTGGAGTTCAAAGAATTAAAGGAGAAGTTACAAGACATACTTGATCAGGGATTCATTAAGCCCAGTGTCACGCCTTAGGGTGCACCGGTACTATTTGTAAAGAAGAAAGATGGCTCCATTCTGAAGTGTATAGATTATTGGCAGTTGAACAAGGCGACTATCAAAAACAAATATTTGTTGCCAAGATTTGATGACCTATTCGATCAGATTTAGGTGCCAGGGTGTTTTCAAAGATTGATTTAAGGTCTGGTTACCATCAGCTGAAGATTAGGGCATCCGATGTCCCTAAGACAACTTTTCGGACTCGGTATGGACATTACGAAGTCCTAGTGATGTCATTTGGGCTGACAAATGCCCCGACATCATTTATGGATTTTATGAATCGGGTGTTCAAACTCTATTTGGATTCTTTTGTGGTTGTATTCATTGATGATATCTTCATTTTCTCCATCAGTCGAGAGGAGCATGAGCAACATCTTCGAAATATGCTTCAGACTTTGAAGAATAATCAGTTATATGCCAAATTAGATTGTAAGAAGAGTGAGGCAGTTCATAATTAGCCTAGACCTACTTCAGCTACAGAGATCCGGAGTTTCCTGGGTTTGGCAGGTTATTATCACCGGTTTGTGGAGGGGTTTTCATACATAGCATCCCCACTGACCAAATTGACCTAGAAGGATGCCACATTCAGACGGTCAGACGAGTGTGAGTTAATCTTTCATAAGCTCAAGACTGCTTTGACTACAATGCCAGTGTTGGTATTACCCACAGTTTGAGGATCTTATACGGTGTATTGTGATGCATCTCGCATTAGGCTTGGTGTAGTATTGATGCAAGATGGCAGGGTGATTGTATATGCGCCATGACAGTTGAAAGTTCACGAGAAGAATTATCCTGTCCATGACTTAGAATTGGCATCCATTATCCATGCACTGAAGATTTGGAGGCATTACCTTTACGGTGTCTCGTGTGACGTGTTTACTGATCATCGTAGCCTACAGTATCTGTTTAGGAAAGAAGATCTCAATTTCAGGCAGAGAAGGTGGTTGGAGTTGTTGAAAGACTATGATATCACCATTTTATATCACCCTGGAAAGGCCAATGTGGTGGCTGATGCTTTGAGTAGAAAGGTTGTGAGTATGGGCACTCTTGCACATATTTCGGTTGGTGAGAGACAGTTAGCTGCAGATTTTCAGACATTGGCTAATCAGTTTGTGAGGTTAGATGTTTCAGAACCCAGTTAGGTTCTAGCTTGCACAATCGCTCAGTCTTCTCTATATTAGCGTATCAAAGAGCGACAGTATAACGATCCTCATTTGCTTGTCCTTAAGGACATGGTACGACAAGGTGGTGCCAAACATGTTGATATGGGGGAAGAAGGTGTTCTACGGATGCATGGTCATATTTTTGTGCCTAATGTGGATGGTCTTCCTAAATTAATTCTTGAGGAGGCACACAGTTGTAGGTATTCTATTTATCCGGGTGCCGCCAAAATGTATCAAGATTTGTGGCAACATTATTGGTGGAGGAGAATGAAGAAGGATATTGTTGCATATGTAGCTCAGTGTCTAAATTGTCAGCAAGTCAAGTACGAGCATCAGAGACCTGGTGGTTTACATCAGAAGTTAGAAATTCTTGAGTGGAAGTGGGAGTGTATCACTATGGATTTTGTTGTTGGGCTTCCACGGACATAGATAATGTTCGACGCAGTATGGGCCATTGTGGACAGGTTGCCCAAGTCAGCACATTTCATTCTAGTAGCAATTACCTATTCTTCAGAGCGGTTAGCAGAGATTCACATCTACGAGATTCTCCTCCTTCACGGCGTGCCCGTGTCTATTATTTATAATCGAGGTACGCAATTCACTTCACACTTCTGGAGGGTTGTGCAACATGAGTTAGGCACGCGGGTTGAGTTGAGTACAACATTTCATCCACAGACAGATGGACAGTCAGAGTGCACTATTCAGATATTGGAAGATATGCTTCGCGCTTGTGTTATAGACTTTGGAGGTTCATAGGATCAATTCTTACCACTTGAGACATTTTCCTAGAATAACAGCTACCAGTCAAGCATTCAAATGGCTCCATATGAGGCATTATACGGAAGACAGTATTGTCTGCCAGTTGGCTGGTTTGAACCGGGAGAGGCTCGGTTATTGGGTACCGATTTGGTACAGGATGCCTTGGATAAGGTCAAAATTATTCAGGATTGACTTCGCACAGCTCAGTCTAGGTAAAAGAGTTATTCCGATCGTAAAGTTTGTAATATTGCATTCACGGTTGGAGAAAGAGTATTGCTCCGGGTTTCAACTATGAAAGGTGTAATGAAGTTCAGAAAGAAGGGCAAGTTGAGCCCTAAGAATATTGGACCCTTCGAAATGCTTGAAAGGGTGGGCGAAGTAGCCTACAGGCTTGCATTACCACTTAGTTTATGAGCGGTTAATCCTGTGTTCCATGTGTCTATGCTCCGGAAGTATCATGGTGATCCGTCACATGTGTTAGATTTCACCTCAGTCTAGTTGGACAAGGATTTCACTTGTGAGGAGGAGCCGGTAGCTATTGTAGCCCGGCAGGTCTGACAATTGAGGTCTAAGAGTTATCCATCAGTTCGAGTGCAATGGAGAGGTCAGCCGGTAGAAGCATCTAGCTGGGAGTCCGAGTCAGACATGTAGAGTAGATATCCACACCTTTTTACCAACCCAAGTACTTTTTCTAATTCTGTTCCAGGACGACCGTTTGTTTTAGAGGTGGACAATGTGATGACCCAAAATGTCATGTAGAGTAGGTTCGTATTGTGATTTGGGACATGGGTGTATGCCCGGAATCGAATTCGAAGGTCCCTAGCTCAAATTATCGAGGGAAACTAGAAATTTAATGGCAAAAGGTTTCCAAAGTTTGACCACGGATTTAACTTTTTGATATCGGGGTCCGACTCCGATTCTAGAAATTTGAATATGACCGTTATTGCATTTATGACTTGTGTGCAAAATTTGAGGCCAATCGGACTTGATTTTATAGGTTTCGGCATTGAATGTAGAAGTGAAAAATGCTTAAGTTCTTTAAGCTTAAATTGGGGTATAAGTAGTGCTTTTAGCGTTGTTTGATATAATTGGAGGTCTCGACTAAGTTCGTATGATGTTTTATAACTTGTTTGTGTATTTGGTTGAGGCCACGGGGGCCTCGGGTGGATTCCAGACGGTTAACGGATCAAAATTCGGATTTAAGGAAAATCTACATTTTGGCCTTCTGGTGCAATCGCACCTGCGGATTTTAGACCGCAGATGCAAGCTCGCAGAAGCAAGCCATGCCTCGTAGAAGCGGACAATCCTCAAAAAAGGATGGGGTGTCGCAAAAGTGCGACGGCAGAAGCGGCCCACGCATCGCAGAAGCGGGAAGAGGGGGAAGGGGCGGCCTTCAGCAGAAGCGAGACCGCAAAAGCGGACTTTAGTCCGCAAAAGTGAGCCAGCCCACAGAACCTACCCCAATATCCGTAAAAGCAGAACCGCAGATGCGGTCAATTGTCTGCAGATGCGAAAAGGCCTGGACAGAACCCATAAAATTGGAAGTTAACTATTTTTACTCATTTTTGAGTTTTGAGTCTCGGATTTAGGCGATTTCAAAGGGATTTTTCACGACATTGAATTGGGTAAGTGTTCTATAACCAAATGTGATTATATTATTGATTATTTGATCATTATTCAGAAAATGTTTATTGATTTAATTATTATTGAATATGGTGAGAAAGAGTGTAAAAGCATGAAGGGTGATGTCGTGCCATTTTTATTATTTATACTATCATTGTCATGGTGAGAAAGAGTGTAAAAGCACCAAGGGTGTTGACGTCTCATTTTTGAGTGTAAAAGCAGGAAAGGTGATTCCGTGCCATTTTTAGAGAGTGTAAAAGCACGAAGGGTGATGCCATGCCAAAAGAGACTTAAAGCACAAAGAGTGATGTCGTGCCAATTAATATTATTTATTTATCCGTTTATGGGAGGAATGAGAGTAAAAACATGAAGGGCGGTGCCGTGCAATTTTCATATTATTAGTTTCTCATTTTATTGTTGATGAATTAATTGGGTGCTAGGTGATACTTCTCCTGCTAAAATTATTATATCATTCCCCTTCGCATGTCCCCTCCCAATTTATAAATTGTTAATTATTATTTTATTTTTGCTTTGTATTTGTATATACTTGTACAGGTTGTTTACGTACATGTCTTGTTATAGCCTCGTCACTACTTCGTCGAGGTTAGGCTCGGCACTTACGGAGTACATGGGATCGGTTGTACTCATACAACACTCTGCACTTCTTATGCAAATTTTGGAGTTGGTCACAACCGTGTACCATAGACGTGCTCGGATTCAGCTACTTAGAGGAGACTTGAGGTATAACTGCACATCGTTCGCAGTTCTGAAGTCCCCTTCTATCTTATCTTATTTGTGTATTATCTTTCAAATAGCTAGAATTTTATTCAGACATTTATTTGTATCATTCTAGTAGCTCATGCACTTGTTACACTAGATTCAGGGATGTATTGTGATGATTCGATAGTTATGGTCTTTCGCACTTTATTTCAGTGATAGACTTTTGTTTAATTTAATTTGCTTAAAATGGTTAAGATTATTTTAATGTTGACTTGCCTAGCAAGTGAAATGTTAGGCGCCATCACGGTCTTGAAGATGAAAATTTCGGGTCGTGACAGGAAGCTAAATTTGCCAAAAGGTTTCTGCAACAAAATCACATGAAGAAGAATAAATCATCAATTCAAATCTCTGTGTTCTCACATTAGCCACGCCCAGGTTCTCCATCATTACATCACCCACTGGAGTTGTTTGATTTTTCAGATCCTATTGATCCGTCCATCTTATTAGGGCGGAGAGTTTTTATGAACTCCAAAATTTTTGAAACTAAGGAGGTTCCATACTAGCACCTTTTGGTTTTAATCCGGAATTTTCACTATGCCATGTGTTCATAGCGTAGGCCAAGAATTTTCCACAAGAGCTCTTATGGTTCTTTTTGTATCTCTACCATCAATACCACATTCTCATGGAATTCAAGTGCCGCGATTTTTGAGACTTTGACACTCTTGAACCTTTCTTAAAAATTTTTGTATTGTGGTTCAAACCTCAAAGATATTGGGTTCATCATTTTCATTTTCATGGAGTCAAAATATTTATGTTTCACAGGCTATTTAGTGTGATCAAATGAACTATAAAGGTGATGCCTAAAGTGTCCTTTTGGTTTCACTATCCAGTAACAATCCGAGCAATGAAAAAGGAGTATGTCGAAGCTCAGAGGATCATTTTTCAACAAAATAAGTGTCTTCTAGAGGAGACATGACCATGAGAGGAAGGAAGTTTGAATTATTCTTCCACTCACCCCCATTGGAAAAAAGTTAATATATCACTTAAGGTATAAAAGGAAATGCTTGAAGACTCACCAACGGAAATTTCGAAGATACATTTAAATGAGGATATCGGTACTTCGTCGCAGAAGAAGAAAGGTAAAAGAGTAGGAATTATTGAAGAAAATTATCCGCATGCAAAGTGATATATCACAAGTGCTGAAAAGTGAAGGATATAAGGGTTAAAAGACAAGTATAATGCATAATCATGAGTGAGGAAATAATTTGCATAAGTCTTCTAAAGTTTTTTAGCCAACTTCCCATCCATAATCCCCATTTTTCCTAATCTATAAAACTGCACAAGTATCACCATTTTCAACTCTTAAATACCCATTTGAAGAAATAAAATTTTGCACACCTTATTTGTCCTTTTCACCACTCTACCCCACAAGACATTACTATGGAAAAACAAACAATCTACATAAGTTTTTCACCTTTTAGCCACTTTAAACCACCAAAAGTTACAATTAAAATACAAATATATAACAATAAAGTTGCCTACCCATTTCAAGCCATA
>AWOL01S0084525.1:6271-18929 GCA_000715115.1 Nicotiana otophora
ATGGTGACACTCCTCCAGAAAACCCTAGGCATGCTCTGACGCCAATCCACTGAAGGTAGGAGGGTGGTACTTCTAGTACCTCTCAAGTCTGAGCTGCTCCGCTTCAGAAACTGCTTCCCTAACCTCGGGCTGAACTGGAGCTACCGGCTACATTGATATAATCTTTGGAACCTAGTCGACCGGAACCCGCTTCTCTGGGGTACGGGCGGCGGGAGTCTATGCTCCTCCCCCGGCCTAAGATGTGGCAGGAGCAAGTGGAATCAATCCAACCTGAGCGAAGGTGATGAACATGCTCAGAAACTAGGCTAGAGTCTCATGGAGGGCTGGTGCAGCAACAGGTACCTCAGGTGCCTGCCCTCTAGCTAGGTCTACTAAGGCTCCTCTGTAGTATCTCGTGCGGGTGCTTTGGCTGCACCACGTGGACGTCCTCGGCCTCTAACCCGGCCCCGGCCTCTCGCGGCTCTAGCAAGGGGCACGGTTCCTGGTCATCATATCCGCCTGTACGTGTCCTCACCATCTGTGAGAGAATAGAAGACAAAAGTTTAGATTTTTGAGGTCAACAATTTCGCACGACAATGAATCAAAGAAGTCTAATTTTTCCTAACAGTTCCATAGCCTCCCGAAAATAAGTACAGACGTCTCCGTACCGATCCGCGAGACTATAATAAACTTGCTTATGACTCATGACACCTATGAACCTAGAGCTCTGATACCAATTTTTTAAGACCCAAGTCTCCATCCGTAAGACGTCGTGACAGCACCTAGTCTCTACGACTAGGTAAGCCTAACAAATTGCGGAATAACAGAAATGAAAACATAATTTAACAACTAGATTGCAACGCATAACTATAAAATGATAAAATACTGCTCGGCATGTACAAGCAACCCAGCACTAGAGTATACACAGAGTTCCCAAAACCCAGTAATCATAAGTCACAAGCTACAGAAAAAAGCTAGTATCTCTATACACCAGAGTCTAAGAAAAATATGGAAAGGTAAACGAAATAGGAGGGAATAGAGAGGAACTCCGAGTTTTGCAGACGCGGGCAGATACACCTTAAAGTCTCCAAAAATCTCGCTGCTCACTGATAATGAGGCTGATAAGAAGCACCAGGAGCTGCACACAAAACATGTGCAGAAGAGTAGCATGAGTACACCACAACGATACCCAGTAAGTGTCAAGCCTAGCCTCGGTAGAGTAGTGACGAGGTCAGGTCAGGGCCCTACTGGTATATAATAATTTAAGGCAAAAAAATATAGCAATGTAATAAGAGATCGAAAATTTAACGAGGAGAAACTACAGAAAGATAACAGCACAATACATATGGATAAACAACGGGGGCACTCCCGAGATACCGTCTCGTAGTCCCAAAATTAAATGCTCAACAAGGGATCTCCCGAGGTATTTCCTCGTAGTCCCAAAAGTAAATATGCACGGGGGATCTCCCGAGGTACCGCCTCGTAGCCCTAAAAGTAAATATGCAGGGGGATCTCCTGAGGTATTGCCTCGTAGTCCCAAAAGTAAATATGCACGGGGGATCTCCCGAGGTACCGCCTCGTAGCCCTAAAAGTAAATATGCAGGGGGATCTCCTGAGGTATTGCCTCGTAGTCCCAAAAGTAAATATGCACGGGGGATCTCCCGAGGTACCGCCTCGTAGCCCTAAAAGTAAATATGCAGGGGGATCTCCTGAGGTATTGCCTCGTAGTCCCAAAAGTAAATATGCACGGGGGATCTCCCGAGGTACCGCCTCGTAGCCCTAAAAGTAAATATGCAGGGGGATCTCCTGAGGTATTGCCTCGTAGTCCCAAAAGTAAATATGCACGGGGGATCTCCCGAGGTACCGCCTCGTAGCCCTAAAAGTAAATATGCAGGGGGATCTCCTGAGGTATTGCCTCGTAGTCCCAAAAGTAAATATGCACGGGGGATCTCCCGAGGTACCGCCTCGTAGCCCTAAAAGTAAATATGCAGGGGGATCTCCTGAGGTATTGCCTCGTAGTCCCAAAAGTAATTATACAGAGGAATCTCCCGAGGTACCGCTTCGTAGTCCCAAAGTAAACACAAAACTCGAAATCAATGGAATACAACAATTACAGTAAGAAATCCTACAGTTTATGACTAAATACAAGTCAAGGAAAAATAAGAAATCAACTAAGAATGCTGTACAAGTGTCAAATAAGCAATTAAGACAAGTAGACATGCGATATTAGGCTAACAAGATAACTACAGATGCTGGTATAACTCAATTAAGATGTAACAGGTTACTACTTAGAAAATACCGGGTTTTATAATAATTAGCCCGTGTACGCACTCGTCATCTCGCGTACACGACGCTCACATATCACAGAAGTATCACAACAATACCAAATTCTAAGGGGATTCTCCCCTCTCCTCCACAGGGTTAGACAAGCCACTTACCTCGAACCAAGCTCTATCAATCATTAAGAATGCCCTTTCCTTGATTTTCCGACTCCGAATAGCCCAAATCTAGCCAAAAGCAGATACATACAATAAATATAACTATAAGAAACTAATCTAATTAATGAAATCAAGACTTTAGCAAGAAATTAGAAATTCGCCCTAAAAGGTCGACCCGGGTCCACGTCTCGAAATCGGGTAAAAGTCACAAAATACGAACACCCATTCAACCACGAGTTCACTCGTACCAAAATTACTCAAATCCGATGTCAAAATATCAATTAAAATCCAAAAATTTGGTTGAAGAACTTTTCCCATTTTTTTTCAATTTTCTCAACCTAAATCCGAAATTAAAGGATGTAATTAATGATAAATTAGTGGGATATAACCAAAAATAAGTGAAGAATCATTACCCAATCGATGCCTCTGAAAATCCCTCAAAATATCTTCCAAACCCGAGCTCTTTAAGTCCCAAAATTAAAATGGAATAAAACCCTCAAACTTAGCCTTTTGCTGCCCAGCGATCTCGTTTATGTGAGGGGTTCACCGCTTCTGCGGTTCGCACATGCGAAAAAAACAATCGCAGGTGCGGATTTAATTTAAGTCCTCAAAAATCGCTTTTGCGATCAAGGGCCGCTTCTGCACGCCCGCTTCTGCGTTCCTTTCACCGCTCCTGCGAGACTCTGATCGCTTCTGCGGTCCTAGCTGAGCTGGACCATAATCGCTTCTACGGCTCGATGGCCACTTCTGCGGAGCCGCACTTGCGACCCAAAGTGCACAGGTGCAATTTTACCAGGTGCAGCAACTTCAACCAATCCAACATATTTTCAAATGATTCGTTAACCACCCGAAACCAACCCGAGGCCCCCGGGACCTCAACCAAGCATACCAACAAGTCTCTAAACATCATACGAACTTAGTCGAGCCCTCACATCACATCAAACAACAACAAAAATAAGAATCACACTCCAAATCAAACTTAATGAACTTGAAACTTCAAACTTCAACAACCGATGCCGAAACCTATCAAATCACGTCCGATTGACCCCAAATTTTGCACACAAGTCATATTCGACATTACAAACCTACTCCATCTTTCGGAATCGGAATCCGACCCTAATATCAAAGAGTCCACTTCCGGTCAAACTTCCCAAAAATTCAGTTTCGCCATTTCAAGCCAAATTCAGCTACAAATCTCCAAAACACAATCCGGACACGCTCCTAAGTCCAAAATCACCCAATGGAGCTAACGAAATTGACGAAATGCCATTCCGGAGCCGTCTTCACACAACTCCAATTACGGTCAAAATCCTAGAACTTAAGCTTTCGTTTAAGGGACTAAGTGTCCCAAATCACTCCGAAACCACAAACAAAACCTCCCGGCAAGTCATATAAATAGAAAAAGATACGGGGAAAGCAGTAAATAGAGGATCGGGGCTAATACTCTCAAAACGACCGGCCGGGTCGTTACAGAAGAACAAAGAGTGGAGCAAATCCATGGAGCCAAATATATATTTGACTTCTTTATTTATCGTTTCTTTTTCATGTAAACGCAAACTATGGGGTATTTGCATGACGTATATGAACATAGGTTCGATCTTTGTGACTGTGAGTTCTGTATCTTGGGTTTCTGGATATTAGACTGCAAATTTTCTTCAATTTGATTGTCGATTGGATATGTTGTTTATTGTTTGGTTTCTCAATGCTAGAATAATTGCATACTGTGTGGTGCGTTGATAAATAATTATAGGAGTAGTCGTTGGGCATCGTTTGCATGAATTTCCCGAAAATTTGTAATTACAGTAGATTAAAGTTTGGAACAACGGTTCAATGACTTAAAGTTTTTACTTTCTATTGCTTCTTCGGTATTGTTGAGTGAGATTTTAGAAAGTGCGAACGAGACTATCCTGATAATTTTTTTTAAATGTTGAAAACAAACAATTAAGTCTTTAAATTAACTAATTAATGAATTTTAATTTTTTCCCAAAGTCATCATATAGTAAAATTATTTGTCAAGTTGATAAAACTCATCGTACATAAATTTATTTTTGTAAGAAAAGAATTGGCATCAGGAAATATAGCAAAATCAACTATAATTTGGTATTAAGGCAAAATTGGTAAATATACAACGTTGAAGCAATAAGGATAAAATAGTAGGAAAAAAATATATTATAAATGAGTTATATGTTTTTTGCATTCCGTCTATTGAATGACAACGTCTCACTATACTCTTTTGTATATTGAGTTATTTGTGGTAAAATATTAGTAACTCAATAATAGTCATTTTTAGACTTTATATTGTAACTATCAATTTTTTTAGGAGATATTGTGCCTACCATTTTATTCCCAAATCTCTAAAATACCAAAATATTGAATTTGTAATTTGTGCTTATTTGATAAATCTTTGAAGAATCGTCATAAAAATACTTTTAACTGTTTATTTTGTCAAAAACAATAACGATAATTATAATAAAATATACTCATATAACCCTCATAAATTATAGTCGTCTGAAAACTTATATGTGACAGAATTTCTTCATTTAGTGAGCTAGCTAAGTTCGAATAACATTCAGCCTTTTCAAGACAATTTATTGTATTTTTATTTAATAATTTATATAACTCAAGCATATCATCTAATATATTGATATATTTTTATCAAAATTGTGTACCCATTAATATATGTATTCGCACAAATAGCGTACCTTTAGACTAATTCTTTTAAAAGAAAGCTTTCACTAAAATGTTTCATGAAATGTGTTTCCATTTTAATTAAAAAAGCTTCTGGCTCTCTATTATTTTTTTTCCTTTCTTGGTTACTCGATTTAAGTTATTTTTTAAAAAGAAAGCTTTCATTAAAATGTTTCATGAAATGCGATCCCATTTTTTCCTCTTGAAGATTATCACTTAGAATAGTAGGTTGTTAATGTTCGTTAGAAAAAGAGAACTTCAAAATTGAAAGGTTAATCTCCCAAAAAAATTGAATTTTATCAAGAAATGAAGTACTAGCAACAACAACAACAACAACAACCCAGTATAATCCCACTAGTGGGGTCTGGGGAGGGTAGTGTGTACGCAGACCTTACCCCTACCCTGGGGTAGAGAGGCTGTTTCCAAATGACCCTCAGCATCCTTCCCTCCAAGAACTCCCCACCTTGCTCTTGGGGTGACTCGAACTCACAATGAAGTACTAGCAAAAAATAATAAAATTAGTTTTAATCTCCCACTATAATTAAAAAAACTAATAATGCAAATCATATATCTATAAGAAATAGAAGTACATTAAAAGGTCTTCGTAATAGAATGGACGGGATTTTTTTAATTGATTTTTAGCTTACTTTATAAAACGTAAGATATTTAAAACTATATGTAGTAATGATATTATTGATAGTTTTCAAAGTATAAAAACTCGTCAAGCACATAAATAATGCTATTAATTTTAATAAGAGTATGCTCGTCAACGTGGGTCACCGTAAAAAATATTGTATTATCAAATCACATATTTATCTAAAGATAGTGATGTACCCGTACTTTTAAAATTCCGAATACACTTCTGGTTAGTTAGGATGATGTATTGGTGCACTGGTTCTTCGACGGTTGTAATATTCATGTCAAAGGAAAACGGTTTAGAACTAAATGCATCTTAGACATATATATTTTACCAAAAAATATATATCTTGGTTCAAATAATCAAACTTATATTAATAAGGGTTAATTCTAGCTAACAATAATATATCTAGATGGAGTTCTTAAAGAAACAACAAATACTACGCAGATACGATCGGACAGTGACAGTGTCATACAATAAATATTCTAGAAATCAGAAGTAATAATATAGCATTCAATATCAATGAATAACAATAAATGACATTTAAGTAAATAAAATGAATGAGTCACCCAAGAAAGGATGTAGTAAGTGGATGTTCTTTCTGACAATGATGAATGATAGACAATCCCTTGAATATTTAAGTTATTCTCGGATCAAGTGGAAAAGTATAGACAAGAATCTCACAGAAAAGGTGATGTTTGTATCTTAGCAAATGAGATCCGATTCTCTTTCTCAAATCAAAGTGTGTTTTTTACAAATGAATATCACATGTCCCCTATCATTGTATCTTTTTTTATTTATAGGGAACATGCTCCTAAAAACCCTAATAGTACAAGTGCAGAGAATATCCACTAGAATATTTTCTAAAATATCTTATCTTGAAACTAATTGTTATAACTCTGTCAAAGGTACTTGACCTCGGCATCGGCCCTTATTGACGCCTCGACTTCGGCCATTGTTAACTCTTCGACTTCGGCCTTTGTTGACTCTTCGACCACAAACTTCGCCGATTCTTAGGTCATTTTGACAAATGATGACTTGAGAACTTTTTTCCTAGTACTATCTTGGCTTAAATATGCTAAAGATAGATTTTGACCCATACAGTTAGTTCCTCCGCTTATTGAGGCCGGCTTCAGGAAGATTCGATGAGCGAATCTTGTTCTTTGGGGTCGAAACAATCGAGCGATCCATGCGGGTCGTGGTGATTGCGGTGAACTGGTAGCGTGGCCCTACGTGGGCTGCACATTTCAAATGCTTCGATTTTCCCGGGCGATTTGATGGAATTATGTTGTCCACGAGTTAGGGTGACGTCATGCGTCCCGATGTATTGCTTCGTTTAGCGTGTGACCTCTAATTAAACCTTTCGCTTTGGTTTGGGCGCCAATAATGATGAGCTGTTTTTGATTCTGGTGCCAAGATCTTTATAAATATAGGTATTTGGACGTGATTTTGAGGTTTAAGTTTTCTGTTATTTCGAAACCCCCATATTCTTCTGTTGCTCTCTTCTTGCTTCGAACTTCTCTTCTCTGTTCCAGTGATTTGTATTGTTCTTAACTATTCCTCGTTTGATACCTCTCTTTCCTACATTAAACTATATCTAAAGTATCTTTTGAGTCTGGTGAGGGAAGTCATATCCCCCCTTGGCAGTAGTGTTTCCCTCCCATAAGGAGAGTATTCCTGCCACAGTTGAGGATGGAACCTTCCTGTCGGTGAAGGAGATAATTCCACGCAACCCTGATTCTAGATCTGATTTCACCAAATCACCTGATGCTGAACCTGGTGCCTTTCGGTCAATGATGATGGTGAAGGAATTGGAAGATCTTAAGGCTAAGTTTGGCCTTCCCAATCACACTGAGTTAATATAGGCTGGGTGAGATACGATGCAGGTTTACCATCCTGGGTATTGCGCTTTCTACGCCTACCCCTTCCAAGTCGGCTATTCTCTTCCTCTCCTATCATTGGTCGAGGAGTTATGTCGCTATTACGGCATTTGCCTATCTCTGCTCGCGCCGTACGTTTACAAGCTTATAAAGATTCTTACCAAATTTTCCGAGCTAGCTGAGGTCGAGTTGACACTTCGGCACTTAATACATCTGTTCGCCCCTAGCTATTACAGGGGAACAATGTTGAAACTTTGCCACTGAGGAGGAAAGTGCTTGGTTGTAAAGATGGATGACAAATCCAATCATCAATACTGGTTCAACTTATTTTTTGTCAGAATCGAGGACGTGGTGGCCAATGTTGTCGGTTTTCTTGAGGCTTGGAATTATGCTCGTAAGTATCTAATTTCCCTGCTTGTAGGTATCTGATTTTTCACCCTGTGTTTGGTCGTGGGTTTTGATCTCTTGTCTTCTTCTCATGCAGCCAAGACCTCGCCCCCTCCTCTAGTCGCTTATATTTCTAACTGGGTCGATCGGCTTCTCCCTCACATCGTAGGGGTTCGTGAATGACCTAGTTTTTTCAAGAAGTTTGGGCATGCTCTCCCTTCGACTGGTAAGTTCTTTTTACCATTGGTGTCTTAGCTTCTTTTTGTTTTGCTTACCTTTCCCGACCTTTCCCTTTCCTTGTGTTTTTATAGCTTCAGGCACGAGGACTTCGAGGAGGTCGAGAGCTACCGCACCCTCGTTCCAGAATAGGAAAGCTACTACGTCTTCGACTCTCACCCCTCCTTCTGCCGTGGAGACTTCGGCCACGGAGACCCCGACTTCTGTCTTATATGCCCTTATAGATGAGGACGATGAAACTTTGCCAGGTGATGGAGATTTGATGCCTCGTAAGAGGAGGGACATAGACGTCGGGGGAGACAGGTCGGTGGTCGCAGATGTAGGAGACTGTGGTTTTGTCCTTCGGGAGGTAGCCGTAGTGCATGTCACGACCCAAACATCCCTCCGAGATATGTCGTGACAACACCTAGTCTCTATGACTAGGTAAGCCTAACAGATTGCCGAAATATCAATAATGTAAGCAAAACTAAATAGCTAACTGCATTAGATACTGAATAATCAATAATAATGCCGCTCGACATATACAATAACCAAAATACTAGACGTACACAGTTTCCCAAAACCCGGAACATCGTGAATCGCAAACTACAGAAGGAAATCTAGTATCTCTATATATTAGAGTCTAACAAAAGAAATACAGAAGATAATGGACATGGGGAACCGGACACGACAAATGTACCTTGAAGTCTCCAAAGCTGTCTCAACTCACCGATAATGCAGCTGGTAAGAAGTACCTGGATCTGCACACGAAAAACATATACAGAAGAGTAGCATCAGTACATCACAATGGTACCCAGTAAGTGCCAAGCCTAACCTCGGTCGAGTAGTGATGAGGTCAGGTCAGGCCCACTATTAAATAATAAATAAGGCAGGAGAATATACAGTATAATAAGAGACTAGAATTTAACAAAAGGAAATACAGCAAGGCAACAATACAACATATAAGGGTAAACAACAGGGATCTCCCGAGATACCGTCTCGTAGTCCTAAAATAAATATGCAGGGAGAACTCTCGAGGTACCGCCTCGTAGTCTCAAAAGTAAATATACAGGGAGAACTCTGGAGGAACCGCCTCGTAGTTTCAAAAGTAAATGTGCAAGGAGAACTCCCGAGGAACCGCCTCATAGTTTCAAAAGTAAATGTGCACGGAGAACTCCCGAGGAACCGCCTCGTAGTCTCAAAAGTAAATATGAAGGGAGAACTCCCGAGGAACTGCCTTGTAGTCTCAAAAGTAAACACATAGCTCAAACCGATAAATACAACAGTTAACAATAAGATTTCTACATTTATACTGATAAAGAACAAGGAAAATACAGGGAATCAACTAGGCATGCTTCACGGAGTTCAAATAAGCAGTTAAAGCACGTAGACATGCGATATTAGACAAAACAGGATAACTACACATATTGGGATAGCTCAAATAAGAATGAAAACAAACTAATACTCATTTAAACGGTATAACTCAAATTAAAGGAAAAACAGGTTGCTACTCAGTAAAAAGAATCGAGTTTTACTACAAATAGCCCGTGTACGTACTCATCACCTCACGTACACGGTGCTCATATACAATAACAGTACCAAATTCTAAGGGGATTTTTCCCACACAAGGTTAGGCAAGCCACTTACCTCGAACCAAGCTCGAATCAATATGTAACAATGCTTTTTTCACAAATATCCGACTCCAAATGGCCCAAATCTAGCCAAAATCAATTACATATCATAAATATAACTATAATAAACTAATCTAATTAATGAAATCAAAGCTAAAGCGAGAAATTAGAAAATCGTCCCAAAAGTCTCCCCAAGCCCACATCTCGGAATCGGGTAAAAGTCACAAAATACGAACACCCATTCACTCACGAGTCCAGCCATACAAGAATTTCTCAAATCCAACCTCAAATCGCCTTCCAAATATCAAAAACTTAGTCTAGGAAGTTTCTACCATTTTTGCCCAATTTCCAACTCGAGTCCTTAATTAAAGGGTGGAATCAACTATAGATTAATGAGATATAACCACAAAAGAGTTAAGAATCATTACCCACAAGCTTCCTCTGAACATCCCTCAAAATATCGCCTCAATCCGAGCTCTCTAGGTCGAAAAATGGAGAATGAAATCAAACCATCGCACTTAGCCCTTTTTTGCCCAGCGATTTCGCACCTGCGGGCCAAGAATCGCACCTGCGTCACCGTACCTGCGGAATTCCCATCGCATGTGCGGATTCCACTTAAAAACTCAGCGTCTGCTTCTGCGGTCAAAGGGTCGCACCTGCGTGTGCGCACATACAGACTCATGTCCGCTTCTGCGGGTCATTGAGAACTCCTGTGGGCATCGCAGATGCGGCACTTGCGACCCCAGGCAGATCCTCTCCTCTCCACTTCTGTGCTTGCCACTCCGCACTTCCGATCTCACACCTGCGGTCTCCCCACCGCAAGTGCAAAAATATCAGAACTCAGATAGCTTCAGCAATTGCATAAGTCCAAAACTCAATCCGTTAAGTATCCGAAACATACCTGAGGCCCCCAGGACCTCAACCAAACATACCAACTAGTCCTAAATCACCATACGGACTTAGTCGATCCCTCAAATCATATCAAAACAATAACAAAAACGCGAATCACCCTCCAATTCAAAATTAATGAACTTGAAACTTTAAATTTCTACAACCGGTGCCTAAACCTATCAAACCATGTACGATTGACCCCATATTTTGCACACAAGTCATATTCAACATTACGGACCTACTCCAACTTCCAGAATCGAATTCCGACCCTGATATCAAAAAGTTCACTACCGGTCAATATCTCCAAAAATTCGACTTTCGCCATTTCAGGCCTAAATGAGCTACAGACCTCCAAAACGCAACTCAGACACACACCTAAGTCTAAAATTACCCAACGGAGCTAACGGAATAGACGAAACTCCATTCCAGAGTCGTCTTCACACAGTTCTGACTACGGACAAAATTCTAAGACTTAAACTTCCGTTTAGGGACTTAGTGTCCCAAAACACCCCCAAAACCAAAACAAAACCTCCTGGTAGGTCACATAAGCTGAAACAGATACAGGGAAGGCAGTAAATAGGGGATCGGGGCTATAACTCTTAAAACGATAGGTCGGGTCGTTATATCCTCCCCATCTTAAAATAATCATTCGTACTCGAATGAGAATAGAAACATACCTGAAGTGGTAAAAAGATGAGGATAACGGCTGCGCATATACTGCTTGGTCTCCCAAGTCGCCTCATCGACCGGCTGACCCCTCCACTGAAACATGGAATACTGGATGGACCCCTGCAAGACTGGGAGGAAAGGCACACTCATAAGCAACCTCCCCAACACGGCGCAACACCTCAAATGGGCCGATAAACCTTGGGCTCAACTTGCCCTTCTTCCCGAACCTCATAATGCCCTTCATAGGCGAAACTCGGAGCAAGACCCGCTCTCTAACCATGAATGCAACATCGCGAACCTTCCGATTCGCATAACTCTTCCATCTGGACTGGGCTGTATGAAGTCAATCCTGAATCACCTTCACATTAACTAGGGCATCCTGAACCAAGTCCGTACCCAATAATCTAGCCTCGCCCGGCTCGAACCATCCCACTGGAGACCGACACCGCCTACCATAAAGAGCCTCATACGGTGCCATATGAATGCTCGATTGATAATTGTTGTTGTAGGCAAACTCCGCAAGTGGCAAGAACTGATCCCAAGCACCCCCAAAATCTATCACACAAGCGCGGAGCATATCCTCCAGTATCTGAATAGTGTGCTCGGACTGTCCGTCCGTCTGAGGGTGAAATGCTGTGCTCAGCTCAACCCGAGTACCCAAATCTTGCTGTACGGCCCTCCAGAACTATGATGTAAACTGTGTACCCCAGTCAGAGATGATAGATACCGGTACGCCATGAAACTTGATAATCTCGCAGATATAAATTCGAGCCAACTGCTCGGAAGAATAGGTAGTCATCAGAGGAATGAAATGAGCTGACTTGGTCAGCCTATCCACAATCACCCAAACTGCGTCAAACTTCCGCTGAGTCCGTGGGAGTCCAACAACAAAATCCATAGTGATCCGATCCCATTTCCACTCCAGAATCTCTATCTTCTAAAGCAATACACCTGGCCACTGATGCTCATACTTAACCTGCTGGCAATTTAGACACCGAGTCACAAACTCCACTATGTCCTTCTTCATCCTCATCCACCGGTAATGCTGTCTCAAGTCCTGATACATTTTCGTGGCACCTAGATGAATGGAGTATCGCGAACTGTGAGCCTCTTGGAGAATCAACTCACGCAAACCATCCATATTAGGCACACATAGTCTGCCCTGCATCCTCAATGCATCATCATCCCCAATAGTGACCTCCTTAGCATCACCGTGCTGAACCGTGTCCTTAAGGACAAGTA
>AWOL01S0084525.1:25042-57819 GCA_000715115.1 Nicotiana otophora
CTAGTAGGGGGCGGGGGTGCCTTGTCATCAGATCCTCCAGTACGGGTCCTCACCATCTGTGAGAAATAATAGAATACAGAAGTTTAGAATTTTTGATGTCAACAATTTCGCACGACAAGGAATCAAAGAAGTAAACTTTTTCCTAACAGTTACATAGCCTCCCGAAGATAAGTACAGACGTCTCCGTACTGATCCGTGAGACTCTAATAAACCGGCTTGTAACTCACGACACCTATGAACCTAGAGCTATGATACCAACATGTCATGACCCAAACATCCCTTTGAGACATGTCGTGACGGCACCTAGTCTCTATGACTAGGTAAGCCTAACAGATTGCGAAAATATCAATAATGTAAGAAAAACTAAACAACTAACTGCATTATATACTCAATAACCAATAATAATTCTGCTCGGCATATACAATAACCAAAACACTAGACGTACACAGTTTCCCAAAACCCGAAATATCGTGAATCGCAAATTACAGAAGGAAATCTAGTATCTCTATACATCAGAGTCTAACAAAAGAAATACAGAAGATAATGGACATGGGGAAGAGTAGAAAGGGACTCCGAGGTCTGCAGACATAGCAGATGTACCTTGAAGTCTCCAAAGCTGTCTCGACTCATTAATAGTGCAGATGGTAAGAAGTACCTGGATCTGCACACAAAAAATATGTGCAGAAGAGTAGCACGGTCGAGTAGTGACGAGGTCAGGTCAGGCCCACTGGTAAATAATAAATAAGGTAGGAGAATATACAGTATAATAAGAGACTAGAATTTAACAAAAGGAAACAGTACAACACACAGGGGTAAACAGCAGGGAATCTCCCGAGATACCACCTCGTAGTCCCAAAATAAATATGCAGGGAGAACTCCCGAGGTACCGCCTCATAGTCTCAAAAGTAAATATACAGGGAGAACTACCAAGGAACCGCCTCGTAGTCTCAAAAGTAAATGTGCAAGGAGAACTCCCGAGGAACCGCCTCGTAGTCTCAAAAGTAAATGTGCAAGGAGAACTTCCGAGGAACCGCCTCGTAGTCTCAAAAGTAAATAAGCAGGGAGAACACACAACTCAAACCGATAAATACAACAGTTAACAATAAGATTTCTATATTTATACTGATAAAGAACAAGGAAAAATAGGGAATCAACTAGGCATGCTTCAAAGAGTTCAAATAAGCAGTTAAAGCACGTAGACATGTGATATTAGACAAAACAGGATAACTACACATATTGGGATAGCTCAAGTAAGAATGAAAACAGATTAATACTCATTTAAACGGTATAACTCAAATTAATGGAAAAACAGGTTGCTACATAGTAAAATAAACCGGGTTTTACAACAAATAGCCTATGTATGTACTCATCACCTCACGTACACGGCGCTCACATATCACAACAATACCAAATTCTAAGGCAATTTTTCCCACACAAGGTTAGGCAAGCCACTTACCTTGAACCAAGCTCAAATCAATCCGTAACAATACTTTTTCCACGAATATCCGACTCTGAATGGCCCAAATCTAGCCAAAATCAATTACATATCATAAATATAACTATAAGAAACTAATCTAATTAATGAAATCAAAGCCAAAGCGAGAAATTAGAAAATCGCCCCAAAAGTCTCCTCGGGACCACGCCTCGGAATCGGGTAAAAGTCACAAAATATGAACACCCATTCACTCACGAGCCCAACCATACAAGAATTTCTCAAATTTGACCTCAAATCGCCTTCCAAATCTCAAAAACTTAGTCTAGGAAATTTCTACCGTTTTTACTCAACTTTCAACTTGAATCCTTAATTAAAGGGTGGAATCAACTATAGATTAATGAGATATAACCATAAAAGAGTTAAGAATCGTTGCTCACAAGCTTCCTTTGAAAATCCCTCAAACCTTCGCCTCAATCCGAGCTCTCTAGGTCCAAAAATGGAGAATGAAATCAAACCCTCACACTTAGCCCTTTGTTGCCCAGCGATTTCGCACATGCGGGCCAAGAATCGCACCTGCATCACCGCACCTGCGAAATTCCCATCGTAGGTGCTGATTCCACTTAAAAACTCAGCTTCTGCTTCTGCGATCAAAGGGTCACACCCGCCTGTGCTCACCTGCGGACCCATGTCCGCTTTTGCGGTCTTCTTCCGCTCCAGTGGGTTGTTGAGCGCTTCTGCGGGTATTGTAGATGTGACACCTCCTTCGCATCTGCGACCCCAGACAGCTCCTCTCCTCTCCGCTTTTGTGCTTGCCTCTCTGCACTTTCGACCCGGCACCTGCGGTCTCCCCACCGCAGGTGCGAAAATACCATAACTCAGATAGCTTCAACAATTGCATAAGTCCAAAAATCAATCCGTGAAGCATCCGAAACACACGTGAGGCCTCCGAGACCTCAACCAAATATACCAACTAGTCCTAAATCACCATACAGACTTAGTCGATCCCTCAAATCACATCAAACAATAACAAAAACGCGAATCACCCTCCAATTCAAACTTAATGAACTTGAAACTTCAAATTTCTACAACTGATGCCGAAACCTATCAAACCACGTCTGATTGACACCAAATTTTGCACACAAGTCATATTCAACATTATGGACCTAGTCCAACTTCCGGAATTGGATTCCGACCTAGATATCAAAAAGTTCACTACCGGTCAAAATCACCAAAAAATTAACTTTCACCATTTCAAGCCTAAATGAGCTACAAACCTCCAAAACACAATCCGGACACACCCCTAAGTCCAAAATTACCCAACGGAGCTAATAAAACTGACGAAACTTCATTCCGGAGTCGTATTCACATAGTTTTGACTACGGACAAAATCCTAAGACTTAAACTTCCATTTAGGGACTAAGTGTCCTAAAACACCCCAAAAACTAAAACAAAACCTCTCGGCAAGTCCCATAAGCTGAAACAGATACGGGGAAAGTAGTAAATAGGGGATCGGGGTTATAACTCACAAAATGACCGGTCGGGTCGTTATAGTGCATATCGGGGCGAGCCCAGATGCTAGTTTCAAGGCCATTTGTTTGGAGGATACGGATGCACGACCTGCGAGGGATGCGGTTGAAGGCATGATGGGCAATGGCAGCCCTGTTCTTCCAATATGTGAAGAGGCCTCATCTTCAGGGGTTGCAGCGAACGTACCTTGTTCGAGTGATGATAGAAGGAAAGTTGTTGCTGAGGAGGATATTGGATCTGATTCTGACATAGATGTAGATGAACTGAGGATGATCGACGAGGGGCTTATTCAGCTTGAAGTGAGGTTGGAGGGGGGTTCAAGGACTATTACGATCTAGATGGACCGTAATCTTCTCGTGGATACCGAGAAGATTATCCACTCCCTTGTACCTCTTAGTTCTGAAGTTAAGGGTATGACCCTCAAGACTATGAATGACAGTGACTTGTCGAATAACATTGCCGGCCTCGCCCTTCGGGTTAGTACTATTTTCCTTATAGTTTTGTCCTTTTGTAGGCCCTAACTTCCTTCGTTTTGTAGATGTTCGTCATGTATATTGAGAGTGCTCGCAGGGAGTAGAGGAGTAAAGTATCTATGTGAAGTTAAAGGACAAGAACTTCAAAGTCCTTGAGAAGGATTGGGAGCTTCGGTGCCGGCTCTGTGAAAGTGTCGATGTGCACCAATTGAGGGATGACTTGAATGCGAGGGACGAGGAGCTAGTGTAGATGGTGGAGAAGTGCAACGTCTTGGAGGTGACGTTGAGGAGCAAGGAGGAAGAGCTCGAGTTTAGCAAGGGGGTCGAAGCCCAGTGCAGTGATCTCCACGCTCAGGTGGTTTTGCTGCGAGCCCAGCTTGAGGAGTGTCAATTCAGGGCGGAGGCTTTTAGTGGCGAGGTCATCGAGAAGAAGGAGGAGCTAGAGAAGGCGGAGTCCACTCGGTCGGAGGTTTTTGAGAAAGGCGAGGTCTCTTGAAGTGGTGATTCAGTCTCTTCATTCCGAGCGAGAAAATTACTTAACAATGGCAAGGCTTAAAGAAGAGCAGCTCGATGAGAGGATTGGAGAGTTGGAGAAACATACTTCTGGCCTCTACGATCGAGTTGCTGTTCTGGAGGCAGAGAATTACCAATTACTGGCACAGTCTTCCTCTTCCTGTACTTTAGATTTTCCTAATATTCCTCGGGAGTTATACGAGGAGTGGATCCACCATTCCCCAAGCGGCGAAATACCAAGGTGCACTCGTTGCATTGAGTTCGTTTGGCGGCATCCATATCATATCTGCGTGTATTTGGCACTGATGACATTTCTGGACATACCTGATGCAGTTTGTTTCCATAGTCATCCAAAAATAACCTGCCCTCAGTATTTTCTTGGCTAAACTGAAACCATTCATCTGTGGTCTGCAAGTTCGAGAATGCATCTCTTCGAGCAGTTTGGAAGCTTCCTTGGCGTCAACACACCGTAATAACCCTAGGTCGGGAGTCCTTATGTACAGAATTCCTCCACTTTGGAAGAAATGGTTGGACAATCTTCGGAGCGTGCATTTTTTAGTATGTTTTGCATGCTCCGGGTATTCCTCTTTTTCCAAGTATTCCTTGATATCATGGAGCCACGGATTTCCGTCTGCTTCTTCTTCAACACGAGCGCAGTAAGCTGGCTGATTATGAATCCTTACCAGAATGGGATCAATGAAATTCTTGTCCGGATGCTGTATCATGGAGGACAAAGTGGCCAATGCGTCTGCGAACTCATTCTGGATTCTCGGGATATGTCTGAACTCTATCTTTGTGAACCTCTTCATCATCTCTTGCACATGATATAGATATGGTAATATTTTGGTATTTTTTGTAGCCCATTCTCCTTGCACCTGATGTACCAGAAGATCTGAATCACTAATTACCAGTAATTCCTGGATATTCATGTCGGCGGCCAAATTGAGCCCCAATATGCAAGCCTCATATTCTGCCATATTATTGGTGCACGAAAATTTGAGTTTCGTGGATACCGGATAATGTTGACCTGTCTTTGATACCAAGACGGATCCAATACCCACTCCTTTGTAATTTGCGGCTCCGTCGAAAAACATTCTCCACCCGTCGTAGGCTTCGGCGATATCTTCTCCTACGAATGAAACTTCTTCATCAGGAAAATACGTTTTTAGTGGTTCGTAGTTTCCTCCTACAGGATTTTTTGCAAGATGATCCGCTAATGCTTGTCCTTAATCGCCTTCTGACTCACATAGACGGTGTCAAATTCACTCAATAATATCTGCCATTTTGCTAGCTTCCCTGTAGGCATGGGTTTCTTGAAGATATACTTCAAAGGATCCATACTTGATATGAGATACGTGGTATAGGCACAGAAGTAGTGCCTCAGTTTCTGGGCTATCCAGGTCAAAGCACAATATGTGCGTTCCAGCAGAGAATACCGTGCTTCGTAGGGTGTGAACTTCTTACTCAAATAGTATATGGCCTGTTCTTTCCTTCCCGTCTCATCGTGTTGTCCCAAGACACAACCAAAAGCTTCATATAATATGGAGAGATAGAGTAGCAGTGGTCTACCAGGTTCTGGTGGGACCAGAACTGGCGGTGTGGACAAATATTCTTTGATTCTGTCAAAAGCTTTCTGGCAGTCTTCAGTCCAACTGGTTGCGGCATCCTTCTTTAACGTTTTGAAAATCGGCTTACAGATCACGGTTGATTGTACTATGAAGCAGCTGATGTAATTAAGATATCCCAAGAAACTCATCACGTCTTTCTTGTTCTTTGGAGGTGGTAAATCTTGGATAGCCTTGACCTTTGATGGGTGTAGCTCAATTCATCGGTGGCTGATGATGAATCCTAATAACTTTCCTGCGGGGACCCCGGAGGCACATTTTGCGGGATTCAATTTCAAATTGTACCTCCAAAGCTGATCGAAGAATTTCCTCAAGTCTGCTATGTGATCTGTACTTTTCTTGGATTTGATGATGATGTCATCCACATATACCTCTATCTCCTTGTGTATCATGTCGTGGAAAATAGTTTTCATGGCCCTCATATAAGTGGCCCCAACATTCTTCAGACCAAACGATTTCATTTTATAGCAGTACACCCCCACGGTGTAATAAAAGCTGTCTTTTCGGCATCCTCTTCATCCATCCAGATCTGATGATATCGCGTGAAGCAATCCACAATGGATTGGAGTTCATGCTTGGCACAGTTGTCGATCGGTATGTGTATGTTGGGTAACGGGAAATCATCTTTGGGACTTGCTTTGTTTAGGTCCCGATAATCGACGCATACTTTGACTTTCCCATCCTTCTTAAGAACTTGCACGATGTTAGCCAACCAAGGTGGATATTCAATCACTCTGAGAACATTAGCTTTGATCTGTTTGGTGACTTCTTCTTTGATTTTCAAACTCATATCTGGCTTGAACTTTATGAGCTTCTGCTTTATCGGCGGACACATTGGGTTAGTAGGTAATTTATGAGCCACTATAGACGTGCTCAAACCGGTCATATTATCATAGGACCATGCAAAGATATCCTCATACTCCTTCAAGAACCGGGCGTACTCTACCTTCTCTGATGGTGATAGGTGGATGCTTACACGTGTTTCCTTGACTGTTTCGGAGTCTCCTAGATTAACTGTTTCAGTATCATCCAAATTGGACTTAGGCTTGTTTTGAAAGTTTTCCACTTCTCTGATAATTTCCTCGGGTATTATATCCTCTTCCAGATCTTCTGAATCATTATCCTTATGTTGTGTTGTCTCATTATATGTCACAGGCAAAAGTTCATCGGGATAAGTAATAATAATGATGTAGAGAAAAACATAAAAAATAATAACAAATACTAAAAACAACAATGCATTAGATAAATTTTGAAAATGTCAAACAGGTACGACTCGATGACCCGGGCAATTATTTCAACACAAAACATGCTTAAAACAAAATACTGAAAATGTCTTAAATGCTCATAAAAATTGCTTTTAAAATAAATGATGCTAATTGCCAGGCTACCCAGGAACTCGACGGGCCCTTGATGGTGTAGCAGTCCAGTTCTTGAGAACAGCTCCCTTCTCCACGGTCTGAATAATGAGGCCTTCCTCCTCGTCCTCCTCCTCCTCAACTATCGCACTACAATCCATGTCTTCATCATCCAGAAACAAATTCCTTATACCAGCTAGAATTTCATCTTCTTCGGACTCCCACATCATGTCAGCTTGATGAAATGACTCGCTCAAATGTGGTACTGGTTGCTCTAGAAGGTAATAGGACCACGCTATAGTGGCGACCAATTCTGATACTCGTGCTAGGTATATTCATACCCAAGCCCAAAAGTTGTGCCGTGATGCTTTAGCTGTATTGGTTTGGTGATCCCCTGGAGATTCTTACCGAGACATTTGTCAGGCTCATATCCTGTCCATGCAAATATGCCTTCTATCTTACTGTTCTACCATTTGTCCTTTTCAATTGTGTTGACGCGCTCGATGTGATGGTATGTTTCTCCACCCAACTTCCTTCTATTCTCGATGACTGGAACAGTTTGACTGGTGTAAATGGGATTACTTCCATCCCTATGGCTGATCACTTCCTGATGGTTCCACTCAAACTTCACGACCTGATGTAGAATAGAAGCTATGGCCCCAGCGGCATGTATCCAAGGTCGTCCCAACAATAGGTTGTAGGTAGCAGATATGTCTAACACTTGAAACTCAACATCAAACCAGGTTGGGCCCATCTGTAGGCTGAGGTTGGTTTCCCAATTGTGGCCCTTTGAGACCCATAAAATGCTTTCACATTCATACTTCCTGCTCGTATCTCGTGCAGGCCTTTACCCAATCTTTTTAGAGTAGTTAGTGGACATATGTTAAGACTCGAACCCCCATCTATCAAGACTCTGGCGATGAACTTATCCTCAAACTGCACTATGATATGCAGTGCCCTGTTGTGACTTAGTCCTCCTGTTGGTAGCTCGTCTTCATGAAAAGTGATCTTGTGGCTTTCCAACACTTGTCCTACCATATTGGCCATCTCTTTACTGGTAATGTTATTGGGTACATAGGCTTCGTTCAACACCTTCATCAGGGCATTCCTATGTGCCTCAGAGTTTTTCACCAGTGATAAAATGGATACCTGAGCAGGGGTTTTGTTCAAATGACCAACCACAGAATACTCCCTTGCTTGCACCTTTCTCAAAAGATCATCCGGGCCGGTTTCAATGATGGGCTGCCTGGAAGAGGCTTCTTTATTTGTTCCCCCCAAATGCTCGGGCGTGTAAACCCTACCAGTTCTGGTCATACCTTGTGCTGCACCAGTTTCTTCCATTTTCCCATTTTCTTTCCTTTTTACTTCTGCAGTATAGTCCCAGGGCACAACATTGAAATTAAAGGATGGTGTGGGTGCTACCGTTACGGTGAATGGTGAGGTCGCTTCTACTTCGAACAGAGTTAGCGTGGCTGAGGGCATTGTTATTTCAACCTCGAACGGAGTCGGTGCGGCTACCTCAACTTCAATTGGTGACTGTATCTGTACCACAATAGGTATGAGAGTGACTGGAGGCATTTTGGGATCATCCTCTTCTCGAATGAGACCAATTGACCCCTCCGGGTCCCATTCTTCATCAGTTTCTATCACATTTACCCCCACGCTCCTATGATCTGGGAGGGGATTATTGCGGACGTTAGGTGCAGTCTCCTTTGCCTGTATAACTTTGGTATCAATCAACGTTTGAATCTTATCCTTCAGAGTGCGGCATTCATCAATAATGTGATCCTTCATGCCCGAATGGTAGGCACATGTCTTATTCAGATTGACCCATTGAGAGGAAGTTTCCATGGCGATAACGAGAATGGGAGTGACATAACTGGCAGTTTTCAATCTCTCATAACACCAGTCAATAGGTTCGGCAATAGGAGTGTATTGTCTGGGCGGCCTACGGTCAAAATTTGGCCTAGGTTTTTGGTAGTTTTGGCGGGCTGGTGGTGAGTGGTAATATGCTGGCTGAGTGTTGTAAGTGTGGTAGGTGGTAGCGGGTTGTTTATGTATAGGAGGTGAAGGCTGATATGTGGGTGGGGGTGTTTGGTATGTAAGAGGAGATTTCATACCTTGGGCTACCATCACAGTCCCTACTTCCTTATTTTTAGACTGCAAGGCTTTGTTCATAGCTTGGAGTGCCTCTGCATTTGTTACCATCCCGCTTTTGATTCCCTCTTCTATTCTTTCTCCCAATTTGATGATGTTGGGGAATTTATGATTTTCAATAACTATCAACCTCTCATAATATTGCGGATCCTGGGCCCGGACAAAAAATTTGTTCATTTGTTCTTCTTCCAATGATGGCCTTACTTTTGCAGCCTCTGATCTCCACCGAGTAGCATACTCGCGGAAAGTTTATGTCGGCTTCTTCTTAAGATTCTTGATGTAGAAAACATCTGGTGCATTTTCTGTGTTAAACCTGAACCGATCTATGAAATCTGATACCATGCTTACCCAATTAACCCATTTCTTTGGGTTCTGACTGATGTACCAAGACAAGGTGTCTCCAGTAAGGCTTCTCATGAACAACTTCATGCGGATTCTTTCATCCCTGCCAACTCGTACATGCTTGTCACAATATGTTCTCAAGTGCACCGTCGGATCACCAGTTCCGTCGAACATTTCGAACTTAGGAGGTTTGTAACCCTCTGGCAGTTCTACATCTGGCTGAATACACAAATCTTCATACTTCAAACCCTCAATGCCTTTGCCCCCTTTGACACTTTGAACCATGCCGGTAAGTTTCTTGAGTTCCTCTGCCATGTTCTTAATGAACAGGTTCTTCTCGGCGGATTCGGGTATGTATAGGTTCTGTTGTGGGGTGTGGGGTAAGGTTTCCACATATATGGGATTGCTTTGGTGGACTCCAGGAATCTAGGCGCCCATTGGTTGAGTTTTGTGGGTCAAGAGTAGGATGTGGTGCATTCTGAGGAGTGTGGTAGGTGGTAGTTTGTTGTTACTGGGTCGGATGATGATGATGCTGTGGAGGATTTGGTACTGGTGAAGGATTAGGAGTTTGGGGAGGCAGGGTGTATTGGTGAGGCGCAGGAGGATTTTGTGGGTGCTGGATTTGTGTGTTTTGAGGAGGTGTTGGATTTTGGGCATTTTGTTGGTTGATGTCGAGAATATTTACGGTAAGGAAAAGGTTTGCCAAGTTACAGACCTGCTCAAGTTCCCCTTGTAACTCCAATATCTTCTGTTCTAATCGTAAAACAAAGTCATTCTGTGCCGGAGTACTCCGACCATCTGAAGTTTCGACATTCTTGGCGTGCGTAGAGTTGTCTTTCCTGACACCACTCATATCGTCCATCTTAGCTTTTCCTTTGTTCTTAGAATCACTTGGAAGAGGAGGAGGAGGGCCTCTAGATCTGGTATGATATGCTGATGATGCCAGTATGCACGAACCAACATTAGGGGATGGGAATAAACAAAGAAAAGAAGAAAAACCAAAAGGTAAACAAGTCAGTAAGGAGTATTAAAAGGATATTTACGATATTTAAACACGTATTGCGGAATTATGAATTCATGTCCTAATTTGGGGACCTCATCATACCCGAGGTAGGCCTAGCGACATATAGTTTTGGAGAAAACTCAATGCCGATAATTGCGTCATTTCAGTAATATGATAAATAGACCAAATCTCTACTAAAACGACAATAATTATAAAGAGTCACTAGTGGCATTTGCCTTATTACAATCAAATTCTAAAATGAATCTAGAAAACATCATTCCTAATCTACTCGGTCCCAGAGGGACCTTTTCCAAGCTTGGCCTTCTTAGTCCCGTAAATTAGATTCCCCAGGTCGCGCATGTCCAACAGCAGATACACCCTTGCTAGATGTCCTCCTTCATTGCCCTCTTCGTTCTGACAATCCGAGACCTTTTTCCTCATCTTTCCCTCAAGTTCCATCAAACCCCGCTCCAAATACTCCAACCTTTCTGTTGATTTAGTAGTGATTTCCCTCAATTCATTAATTGCTTCCATGTCCACTTTATGTTGTTCCAAATGCCTGGCCTCAGATTCAAAGACCCTTTTGCGCAACCTCCTGTATTTGACTTGTGCTTCAGCAGTGTCGTCTATGACCCTATTTCTCAAATCCACCCCTGGCTTGACCTCTCCTGCTATGTCATCGACTAATCATGATGGGTAGAAGTACACATAGCCGGCATTATACATGTCTGGCTCGATGGTATCTTTCTCTACAATAATCTTTTGATGCCACATGTGTTGTGCCTCGAACTTGAATGGAATGACATTTCCTTGGAAGTCTGCTTTGTAATGAATCATTTTGGAAACTCGTGGTATAACTTGTTTTCTCCCAGCTTGCCTCATGACTCTGATAGGAGCATAAGGATAAATTTCCCTTAATCCGATTAGCACTAGATGAGGAACATCTCTCGACCTGATGATGAATTCACTGCTAGGGAAACACTCGAACATCCAATGTACCTTGTCATCAGTCAAATTGCTAAAGAAATGTACCCAACTCACAGCGTTTCCCGGTTGTGCAAATCTGTCTGGGATAAAAGTCATTCTCTTCGGATGGTGATAAGCTATGTGGTCATTCCATGGTGGTCGCGGAAATTCTTGACGGTATTTTCCTCTCTGAAGGTTTTCCAACAACCATATTTGCAGTAACAGATTGCAACCCTCGAAATGCCTATATCCCTTTTTGCAACGGTCTAAGGCTCGATACATCTCAGCTACGATCATTGGGACAATAGTGTAAGTTTGCCCTTCAATTCCTTCCATTAGGGTCTTAGTGACCATAGCTAGGCGAGTGTGGATCCTTTCTCCTTGTATCGGGAATATCAACATCCCCAGAAAACAGACAATGAATACAAAAATCCGTCGGTGAGTCCAACCCAAAGAAGAGATGGCAAATTCATCATGGTAAAGACGATATGACTTGCCGTGACCATAACGCTCGTAAAGGAACTCGAATGGTATGTAAGATTTCTTCAGACAGACTAACTCATCATTTTTCCTGAAACCCATCATTTTTAGGAAACCTCGAGAAGTACGGTGTTTTGGTGCCAACAATCCCAGGCTATCCCACGGGAGCCCAGCGAAGCCTCCTATTTTCTCTAGAAGGGGAATCATTTCTATATCACCAAAACGAAAGACGACCCTCTTCTTATCCCAGAACATGGTGGCAGCCTCAATTAACACATTGTTCGATTGAATATCTAACAAAGAATGTAAATTCCCGAGAACTATTTTCACATGGTTTTTGTCACTTGGCGAGAGATTTTCCCACCAATCTATCAACAAAGGTGGGATACTTTAAACCATGCCGAATCTGGGGACTTCGTGCCTCATTTTTGCAAAACAAATAAAGTTAGCCCTTTTCCCCCTCCGGATTCGACTATTTACACATTAATGATTAGCATATCGACACGCTTTCTCCAAATAATGCACATATCATGATTGTACCCATGGGATTTAAGGAACTCCCGACGGGCTTTGGACAAGGCTTGCCTCAGAGAGTTATTACGTGGACAGCGTTCTAACCCATACTAGGTTTAGACATGATGCATGCACAGTTATTATTAGAGTGGGGGTTTCTAGAAGAGTCTAGACCGGTACCCTCAAGTGGACAACTTGAAAGGGGAAGTCACGGAACCATCGATTGCACCGCTGATCGACTAGTTTTACCGCAAATAAGCCTTTCCAAATTTAAAGGGTAATTTAGGAAGAGCGCGGACACTCATCAAGTGTCGCTATGGTATTAATTACGCACGCGTGGAATATGATGTAGAGCATGCTTTATGTAAAGATAAAATAACACATTGTCCAGTATTTTGCATGATGAAGACAATACACGCAGTATTAAATAGAGCGTAATGACATAAAAAGAAAGGAAAACAAGGAAAAAGTTAGTTCGCGTAATATGAAAGAATTGTAATAAAGAAAACAAGGGGGTAGGGGTAGGGAGAGACATGATGTAGCAAATTTAAAAAATAATTCGGAGCAAGTGAACATGACTAGAAAATAAAGGAAAACGCACATTGTAACCAAATTAAGCAAAGATTTGCATATTAATACAAATTCAAAATAGAGGGAAATAGGGGAAAGGGTGTGCATGTAGCCATAAAAAGGGAAAATAGAAGGGGATGTTCATGTAACGATAAAGAACAAGGAAACACATTCATCAAAGAAGACTAATTCGTATAGACCAAGTTCGCTATGGTAAGAGCTTAAAAATATCCCCAGCAGAGTCGCCATGTTGTCGCGCCCCTTCTTTCTCCCGAAATCGAATTTCAACAAGTGAGAACTCTTTTAAAGGAAGGGTGTTAAAAGAGAGAGTCGCCACCTAACGAGTTTGAGGTGCGTTAGGGCACCTATTTGCAAATAACTCTGGTTTAACCAGTTTGCATCACCAAAGATCAGGTAAGGGCTCAAATTACCTCGAGGAGAAGGTGTTAGGCATTCCTCGAGGTCCACAACTATGGGTTCCGACCGAACTCGAATTATATGAATTAGTCAAAAACAAGAGGGAAAGACAAGAAGTTTGGGCAATTATTATCAAAAGTCTACAAATAAACACAAATAATTGACTTTAAGACAAGATGGGGGATCCTGAGTTTTTTAGCCTAAAGGATCACCCCGTGCAACATAAATAATACTTCGTAACTCTCTCGAGGTGGGGTATTACTCGTATTATTCAGCGGGCACAAACTATCATCTCCTGCTACCTTATTACTATCTTTAAGTTTTTACCTAAAGCGCGCTAGTTGATTCTAAACCTTGCCTTATGCGTGCACTACCCGTCCCATGCCTATGGTCCAGGAGGCGTTTGGACCTCTACTTTGGGTGGTTCTAGACTTAACTTAGGTTGCTCAAAATGATAAAACTGGACGACATACAAAACAAGTTGGACTTCATGTGAAGGCAATTAAGGGCTCAAGTTAGCCTCCACACTTAGACAACAAATACACGGAAACAAATTAGGCGTTTGACAGTTTTAGAATTGAGACAAGTTAAAGCCATTAAGCCCTATAGACATGGTTTCTATGTGACCTTGGGATTCAAGCGTGCAGGCAGTTTCAGAGCAAGATGCCATTTTAGAATGACTTCTAAGTGACTACGCAGTTGCCTACTGATTATAGGTTATAAGAGGTTAAACCTATAGGCATGATATCTAGGTGATTTATGCAGTAATTATCAATGATAATTGCAAGAGAATATTCAGAACCGCTTAGTTGGATCCTATAGGCATGCTTTCTAATGGTGACAATGACACAGTGTTGAAAGTTCAACATTAGCACTCAAAGGAAACGAGCAAGAAAATCAATAATTAAGACTGATTTTAGATCCTACATGCATGATTTCTATAGTCACAATTAAGGCCGATTTTAAATCCTATAGACATGATTTCTATAATCAATAATTAAGATCTACAGGCAGGATTTTTAAATTGTAGATTAGGTAGCATGTAAATTAACAGAATCCTATAGCGCCTAATGAGTATGCTGTAATGCACATTGAGACATTGGTCATTTAATTTCCTATAAGCACAGTTTCTAGCATGTGGAAGCAAAATATGTCAAACAAATTAAATACCTATAGGCAGGTTATCTAACTCACATAGTAGGAGAACATATTTGAGCAAAGTAAATACCTATCGACAGGTCATCTAACACATAGAATAGCAGAACATATTTGAGCAAAGTAAAATACCTATAGGCAGGATTGCTACCCATTTCAATATAAGTATTAAGATAAACCCCATTTTTCCAATTTTACTAACACCCCAATTGTTATTACAACATTATTATAGGCCAAATGAGTGAAATAAATTATAGAATTATAGAATAGCTATAGTGAGCCTACAGCAGGCCCAAAATATACCCAGCCTGTTCAGGCCTTCGTTCCCATATCCATACATTTTCTCAACAACCTAGAACCAATCTCCATCTTACACAGAACAGACCACATCCAGCAACCATAGTTTGAACAAAAGTTCCAAAAGTATAACCATTTACACAAATCAACTAGTTTAATCCAGTGGGTAAGAAGAGGGGCAGAGTTTGAACAATTAGGGAAAGGTGGCAGAGAAACCTAGACCCTAGTGTGTCAGAGTTCCCAAGGGCTTCAAGAACCCAGGACAGTGCTCACACTAGAGAGGTTGACAGAGGAAACTTAGGGAAGGGCTTTGGCTTTTAGCCAACCCCGGAATTAAACAAGAAACAACCCATAAAAAATAGTAGTAGGGTAATAGGTTTTGAAAGCATTTGCTACCTTGTAAGATAATCACATAATGAATTCCAAAGAAAAATAATTAACACACTGGACAGGGTGGCTTATGACAAGGAACAAGGAGCCTGGGATGACAAGTTAACATGCACTGGTATTAGGCTATTGCAACTGAATTAAGACTAAATGGGTCAGATCATGCTAACCTAGGTTTAAACAGTATTACACAAACAGGATCATGTAGCATGGAGGGTACTAAATCAAAGGAGATTAGTTTCAAAAAATCACAAGTCATTAAGGGTATAGGTTGGACATAGCAGAAGTTCATAGGGTGATAACCATAGTCATAGGAGCATACAACATTCAGATTAAAGGTATATTAAACAAGTTAGGGTATACTAATAATATCAATTGGTCATTAGAAGCTCAGAATTAGGCAGAGAACATGGCTCAAACCATATAGTCAAAACATATCATTTCAGTCATCATGAATTAAACTAAGCATGCTTTATTGTGTCTAAATTAATTAGGCTAAGTGCAGAATATCATTAAGCTAGTAAGCAGAATTAGGCACAAAAGAGTCAAAGAGATGCATTGGATTATGAAGTTTTAGAGAACATGCTTAAAATAATAGAGTAAACATTGCAAAGGTTTAAAAACTAACCAGTGATTATTCGACAAACAAGAAAAGATTGCAGTAAGGACCCAGAATCTTGAAGGTGTCAAGTTCCAAGGGTTTCAAGAACCCAGGCAGTGCTCACACCCAAGAGAGGTTAAAAGAGTAAAAATCTGGTGGCCTTGGCTTTCAGCCGGCCAAGAGCCAAACAGAATAGAATAGTGAACAAATATAGAGTAGAAAGCTTCAGTTCTTAGTGAGAAAATAATGATTCCCAAAATCTTCCCCACAAAAGGGAAGGAGGATCAGTTTATATAGCAGTAGAACAAGCACATAAATAAGAAAATATAAATAATCAGACTATAAAAGGAAAGAAACACGTAAATTGATTAAAAATCAAATTAGGAAAGTAAACCGGTAAATCCTAATTTTAGGAAAAAAAGACAGATATTAACAGAATATTCAAAAACGAAGTAGCACAAGATGAATAGAGACACAAATAGTACTAAAATCAGAGAATCGAACTAATTTAAGAAACATCTGAAAATCCAAATTTTAGGGTAAGACAAATATTGGCACAAATAAAAATGAAAACAAGCCATAGTAGAATATCGGGTGAATATGGACATAATAATACCTAAAAGCAGAGGATAGAACTTATCTTGGTTCGATTAAAAGAGATCTGAAAACCCTAATTTTTAGGGTAAGTAAGAATCAACAGAGATACACAGAGATTCATACCCATAATATAACAAGGATGAACATAGACGGAATAGCAGAAAGGTCAAAAGGTTGAACTGACTTTGGTTCGATTCTGATGAGATCCGATTTCCATGTTTAGGCAAGCGGTATAGAGAAGGATCCCGTACCAGGGAAGAGTCGTATATGGAAAGAAATGGCTGTATAATCCCATGTCTGGTGGGATTATGAGAGATTTTAGGGGAGGCGACGCTAGAGTTCTTAGGAGGGAGAAGGGAGGTGGGATTTGAGGGCGGCGGATGGTAGGAAGTGATTAGGGTTAGGGGGTTTGGGTGGTTAATTAAAAGGGAGGGTGTAATGTGGGCCGTTGATCTCAGAGACCAACAACTACGATTTAAAAGGGGTCTTGGATCGGGTGGTTAAACGAGTCACGACTGGGTTTAGGGGGTTGGGTTAATTTAGTTTGGGATAGGGTATTTGGGCCAGTGTATCAGGTACTTTGGGCCATTGTTTGGTCCGAAAATACGTAAGGTTTGGGCCAGATTTTAAATACCCAATGTTTAATAAATAGATAATTTATAAAAGTAATTAATAAATATCAAAAATATCATTTGTGCACTAAAGTGATTAAAGATAACTAGTTAAAATTATAAAAATATAAAAAATTATTTTCTGCATAAATAATGTAATTATATATTCATGTGGGTTATTATTGCAAAATGTGTAATTTACCCTTAAAAATACAAATGTAGTTATAAGAAATGCACTGAAAAATATTTAAAACCTCATGCTGGTATAAATGATAAGTGTAGATGATTCAATCATCATAAAATAATTTGGAGGATAATTGTTGGATATTTATACAATAAAAATACAGAAATAAATTGGTTTGAAGTCTTTAAATATCATGGAACTCTATGAAAAATACTTGTGTATGCTTATAAATCAAATGATTATTTATACAATCAGGTCGGCGATGAAGTCGGCGAGCAATTGTGACTTTATCGCCGTTCGCGGCTGGTATGTGATATCCTGCTCGCTTAGCTCGATGGCCTATTTGGCCAGCCTCCCCATTAGCTCGGGTTTATGTAAAATTCTCCTTAGGGGAAAAGTTATGACCACCGAGATGGGGTGGCATTGGAAATAGGGTTTAAGCTTCTGTGAAACTACGACCAAAGCCAGAGCCAGTTTTTCGGGATGTGTGTACTTCATCTCAGCGTCAACGAGTGTTCTACTATTGTAATAGATGGGAGATTATGTACCTTTGTTTTCGCGGATCAAGACAGCGCTTACTGCTACCCCGGATACGGCTAGATGGACGAGGAGCTGCTCCCCAGGTTCGGGTTTCAAAAGCAGGGGCGGTGATGATAGGTATGCCTTTAGTTCTCGCAGAGCCTGAACGCACTCGGAAGTCCATTCAAGGCCGTTGTCCTTCTTGAGTACGCCAAAAAATTTGTGACATCTATCAGACGACCGCAAAATGAAACTTGATAGGGCGGCGATTCGACCAGTCAACCTTTGGACTTGCTTTTTGGTGGTTAAGTGTTATGGTATCCCCTCGATAGCTTTGATTTGGTCTGGGTTGACCTTGATCCCTTGTTGTGACACCAGCAAACCCCAGAATGTTCCCAAGGCTTCACCAAACACGCATTTCTCCGGGTTCATCTTCATTCTGTATCGTCTGAGTATGTCGAAGGTTTCTTTCAAATGATTGATGTGATCCTTTGCCCTTTTGGACCTGACCAATATATCATCTATATATACGTCAATGGTCTTACCGAGCTGATCTTTGAAGATCTTGGTTACCAACCTTTGATAAGTAGTCCCTGCATTTTTTTGTCCGAATGGCATGACCCTTTAGCAATACATTCCTTGGTGGGTAATGAACGTGATCTTTTCCTGGTCTTCTTCCTCCATGAGAATTTGGTTATAGCCTGAGTAAGCATCCAAGAAACTTAATAGTTCATGCTCGGCTGTTGCGTCGATGAGCTGGTCGATGTGGGGTAACGAGAACAAATCCTTCAGACATTCTTTGTTCAAGCCTGTGAAATCCACACACATCTGCCATTCCCCATTTTTTGTTTTGACCACCACTACGTTGGCAATCCACTTGGGGTACTTCGACTCCCTAATGGAGCTATTTTCTAACAGTTCACATCCTCGCGGGCATCATGGATGGCGGGGTTAAATTTACGTCTGACTTGCCTTACTTTGGGTGGAATAGAATGGCGTTTAACTTATGTGTGGCGATTTCCTTTGGGATGCCCGGCATAATTGCATGGCTGAAAGCAAACAAATTTGCATTAGCTATTAAGAATTGACTGAATTTACCTGGTTCTTGCTTCGACCTCGACCCTGTTGATTGTTATGCCTATTTTTCTTTGTCCTTTTTTCTGTTAGATGGTCGTGCTGTCCAAGGCAATATGGTAGTATTCTCGGGACGTGCGCTGTTTTCCGCGTATGCTGAATATCCCCAATAGTTTCGGGAACTTAATAACTTGGTATAGGCCGGATGGGATGGCTCTCATGGGGTGTATCCATGGCGGTCCCACTATGGAGTTGTATGTAGTGACCTGGTCCATGATATGGAATGTCATCTCCAGAGTTACGCCGCCGGCCAGGATGGGGAGTGTAATTTCCTTGGATGTTTACTCAACTGTATTATTAAAACCAGTTAGCGTACTGCAGCACGAAAAATCTTATCCTCAAGCCTCATTTGGGTAAGGACTCAGGGATGGATAATGCATATACCGCTTCCATCGTCCACCATGATGCATTTGACATCAGTATCTAAAATGTGTAAACTAATAACGGGGGCATCATTATGAGGGAAAGTCAAATCGTAGGCATCAGACTCGTCGAATATGATACTTTCTTCGAGTCTATCGTACCGTTCATGGGTGATAGACCGCTTGAGTTTGTGAGTGGTGGTGAACTTTACGCCGTTGATAGAGGCATCATCGCTACCACCGATGATCATGTTGATGGTACGAGCAGGTGATGGTGGCTTCGGTGGGCCTTGATATTCATATCCTCTGGCGAAGTTGGTCCTCCCATTGTTGCTTAACCGCTCTTTGAGGTGCCCTTGTCGTAACACGTTTATGACTTCCTGTCTGAGGGCGATGCAATCTTCCATTTTGTGCCTGCGTTCCTGGTGGAACTCACAGAGGGCGTCGGAATTTCTGGTGTCTGGATTTGATCTCATTTTTGGCGGCCACTTCACTTTTGTTCCAAGTTTCTCAATAGTGTAGACTAATTCTGTAGGCGACACACAAAAATTGAGAGCAGATAATAAAGAGGGCATACCTCTTTCATTCCGATGAGTCCCTGCCCTTGGGCTGGATAGGACTTCTTCATAGCGGAGGGAGGGTGCGGCAGGCATCCTGAGATATGGTTGGTGACGTTCCATGTTAGGTTGCGGAATATGATGATCTCTTCTGGTACTGTTTCTTCGTTCTTTTCTGGATTCGGCTTGTACCGAGGTTAGCCGGTGAGTTGGTCCGTTGATATCATTTTTGTCTGCTCGGACCTCGGCACAGTAAGCATTTTGGCTTTCTTCCCAAGTGGTTGGATGATATTTCATCAATCGGCTATTTTCTAGGTTCTCTTGAACCCTCTCTACTCAGCCCGTTCTGAAAGACTGCGTCCCTCATCCCTTCAGATACGTTTGGCAGAGTCATCCTTACTCTGTTGAACCGGGCAAGAAAGTCCCTTAGTCCCTCTCCCAAGGACTGCTTAATAGCAAATATGTCGTTTACTCTCGCCTCGGCCTTCTTGGCTCCGGCATGGGACGTTACGAACTTATCGGCCATTTGCTCGAACGTTTCTATGAAACGGGCTGGTAGCTGCAAATACTATGTTAATGCCCCTCCCGTGAGGGTTTTGCCAAACTTCTTCAGCAAAATAGAGGACAGTTGTTCCTTGGCGAGGTCGTTGCCTTTCACGGTGGTGACGTAATGGGTCACATGATCTTCAGGATCGGTCGTTCTGTCGTATATCCAGAGATATGGCAGTATTGTGAAGGTCTTTGGTATGGCATGCAGGGCTGCATCATCGTTGTACGACTACTCTACGAACCTATCGGCGTCCCTTTTTGGCAGCAGCTTAGGAGCGACTGATGTAAGCACGTAATTTTTGACCCGCACAAATTTTATTTTATTTTTTTATTTTTTTATTTTAGTACTTCTAGTATTTTTTTAAAAAAAATATTTATTTGAATTAGTCTAATGGGGCTTTAGTCTACTCTTACTTTTAGTTTTGGAGTATAAATTTGAAGACACATAAATTGTTCCATTATATATTTTCTTATTTGTACTTAAGGCCATTAGTATTTTGTAGTAATACATTTTCATTTTGCTATGATTTTAACTTATTTTATTTGCTTTTATTTGATTATAATATTTGAAAATACAAAAAAATAATTTCAGGTTATGATATAGTTTATTTTAATTAATTGGAATTGATTTCACATTTAATAGTATATTTTAGATTATTTTAAAGGAAAGGATTAAGTTTCTTAATTAATGAACTTTAAGAGTTGAAATCTGAGCCCAAAATTCGGACAACCCCAACCCACTAGCCCATTTGCCCCTTTAACTCAACTCGACCCAGTCACCTTTTAATCTCAACCCTTCATCCCTTTTAATCTGACGAACCTAATCAATTCTCACAACCCACATAAAAAACCTAACCCCAAACCTTAATCTTCCAAATCACCCGCACACCACCTACTCCACACACACTGTCGCCGCACCTCACCACTCCAAACTCACCAGAACTCACGAGTTCACCCGCCCATAACTCATGGCCCCCCTCTCACCTCCACGTCACCCGCCCCATAACGAACTCATGTCATGATAATATTCTCTCTCATCTCACACATCTTTTCTCAAATTTATTCATGCGTTTGGCTCTCTTTCGGACAAATTTGAGGCTAATGGGAGCCGTGGGATTAAGGTTTTTGATCCTAGCCCTCCATTTGTCAAAAATCCGCCCTACCAAGAGAGATCTATGGGCTTGAGCATTTTCTTGGTGAAGAAGAACGAAAGTTTCTGGAGCTTCTATATATTGGGGCTCTTTTTTCAGAAAATGGTTTTTTTTTTGGAAAGAGAATTTTGGGACAGATAATTGGTGATACGCAGGGCAATGGAACAGTGAAGAGAGCCGGAAAAAGAAGGGAAAAGGGAAAAGAAAAGAGAAATGCAAAGATAACCTAGGGCAAAATAAAAGAGGTTTTCATTCATAACCATAAAAGAGGATAATTACAACCTATATAGAGGAGAAAATCATGAAAACGACCTAAGGATTACAGTTGGATAATCTACTCAATATGCCATCTCAGTACAATTCTGGGCAGGACTTAGTTTATATAAGACAAAGGAAATTAAGAGGTCAATGTGTAATATAAGGAACTTCTAATTTAAAAGATAAGGGACTTAAATAAACACCCCTAAAACTCTTTAATCCTAACTAATTAACCGTTATGTCTCAACTATGCAGCACAATGTACAACTTCCGCAAGGTCCTCTGTTTTACTCCATATCAGATCCCCCTTGTCAAAATCTTCCTTGTACTCAAGGAAGGAAGGAAGGGAATCTAATCATGAGGGAGTGGTAGTCTTCCCAAGTAGCCTGCTCAGGAGGTAGTTGATCCCATTGTATCAGAACTTGAGTAACTGCCTTGTTCCCTTTTTGGACCATGCGTCGATCAAGGATTTTCTGAGGATTTGGGCAGTGGGGGCTAGATATGTGAAGGACAGGNCTATCTGAGCGATGTTTGTTAGCCTGAGTAGTCATTCTTTGTTGTGCTCGTTGGAGATGATGTTTGAGGAGTTGCAATTTGAATTCTCTTGTCAAGAGGCTTCTATCAACCTCTTCGACAGCTGAGTCACCTTCTACATAGGGTAAATGGAGGAGGAGGTTGGCCATACAAAGCCTCATATGGTATTGTTTGTATGGAAGAGTGAAAGGTAGTATTATACCACCACTCAGCAGAAGAAAGGTATGAACACCAGTCAGATTGTGAATCAGAATAGGAGCATTTGAGATATGTTTCAATGCATATATTGATGACCTCTGTCTGGCTATCAGTTTGAGGGTGGTATGCTGTGGATGTATTAAGTGTCACCCCATGTATAGAGAACAATTCCTGCCAAACTTTACTGGTGAAGATGGGGTCCCTGTCACTTATTATGTCTTCAAGCATGCCATGAAGTTTGTGAATCTATTCCATGAAGAGTTTGGCCACTTTTGATGCTGAATAAGGGTGAGAGAGACTCAGGAAGTGAGCATACTTAGTGAGTCTATCAACTACTACAAGAATCACAGTCTTTCTTTTTGATTTGGGTAGTCCCTCTATAAAATCCATGCTGATGCTACTCCAAGTTATGACTGGAAACTTCAAGGGTTGTAGGAGTCCTGGATAGGGGGACCTATCATACTTATGCCTTTGGAAAATGTCACAACCATTGATATAAGTGTGAACATCTTCTCTCAAACCTTTCCAATAAAATAGTGATGCTATCCTCCTGTATGTTTGTTCAATCCCAGAGTGTCCCCCCATAGGGGAATCATGCCACAACTGCATAATGTTCTTCTTCAAGCTAGAGTCTAGACCAATCGCTAACTTGCCATATCTTCTAAGTTGATCATGAATGAAAGTGTAGCCTTGTACCTCTGTACCCCTCTTTAGAGTTTGAATCAAGGCAGTCAAGTCTGGGTCTAAGTTCTAACTTTGAGTGATCAGACTAAGCAAGTAAGTTTGGATAAAAATAAGGTAAGGGCAGCTAGTTCAGCTGCAGGCAGTCTAGATAAAGCATCATCCACCTTGTTTTCCTTACCCTTCTTGTACTCAATTATGAAATCATATTGCATCAATTTTGCTATCCATTTTAATTGTGACCATGTATGCAATTTCTGTTCAAGAAGGAATTTTAGAGCCTTTTGGTCACTCTTTACTGTAAAGGCCTGCAAGTCAAGTATTGAGCCCATTTGTTTACAACCATAACCAATGCCAACAGTTCTTTGTCATACACTGACAGTGTTTGGTGCTGAGGTGAGAGACCCTTGCTCAAGTAAGCTATTGGTTGACCCTTTTGCATCAAAACTGCACCAATGCCATTGCTGTAAGCATCAGTTTTCACTACAAAAGGTGTGAAAAAATTAGGTAATACTAGCACTAGTGCAGAAGTGAGAGTTTCCTTAAGCTTTTTAAAGGCTGAAGTAGCTTGCAGTTGGAGACATGTTGGCAGAACAGACCTTAATCATGAAGATCTGAGCAGTATCGACAGAGATGTTATGTAAAACCTTGGCATCAATAGTTTTAAATGAAGTATAAATACCCTGCAAGGTGACAGACTTCCCCTGATAGAGAAAGTGCATAAAAAGCTTCTCAAAGTTGACCTTGATGTCTCCTAACTTACACAGCCATTGAATTCCCAATACAACATCACGACTGCCTATAGGAAGCACTAAGAAGTCATCTTGGAAAAGAACCCCTTGCATGATCCACTCGAAGTCCTTGCTTCCCTTAACAGATTGGATGATCCTGCAATTAGCTACAGATACATCTTGAGGGTGTATTTGGCTAATTGTGCAACCTATTCTTTTGGCAGCCTTCTCATTGATGAAGTTGTGGGTGGAGCCACAATCAATGAGAATATTGATAGGATTTTGTTCAGAGAAGCCCTGTATCCTGAGAGTTCTATAGCCCTTAGTGCCATTCAAGGCTTGCAGAGATATTTCACATTCTTAACAGGTTTGCTGCTTCTTGAGGCTCTTTAATATCCTCCACTTTCACCTTTGTTTCCTCACTGTCTCCCAGTTCTTCTGTATTTATTTCCATGGAGTATATGTGCCTTTTGGTCTTGCATTTATACCCTGGTGTGAACTTTTCATCACATAAGAAGCATATACCCTGCGCCCTTTTCTCATCCATTTCAGCTGGTGTAAGTCTTTTTTTCATAAAACCATCTAGGATGACAGTCACAGGTGGTTTGTACGTATGTAGGTGTAGCAGCCTTTGCCCACCCAGTAAAGCCTTATCCTTGAGGTGTTCTTACAGCAGAATGCTGATGCACTGTAGATACTGCTTTGATAGCCTTGCTTTGTGCAATAAAGCTGGCCTCATGCAGCCTGGCCAGGTAGTAGGCTTGTGGTAAACTGGTAGGATTACCAATTCTCACAGCATTGCTGATTTCAGGCTTAAGATTATTCAGGAATATACTAATAGCATGTTCAACTGATAGATTCATCCTAGTCATGACACTATTGAAAGCCTTTTGGTAATCCTTCACACTCCCAGTATGCTTGATATTCATAATATCGGTTATATGATGAGAATACTCAGCTCCAAAGCTATCACATAAAGCCCACAAGTATTCATCCCAAGTAGGAAGTGGCATTAGTCCTCTATTTCTCATATAGCCTAAATGCCATTGTAGAGCATCCCCTACAAAATGCATGGAAACTAGCTTCATTTTCTGCTGTATAGTAAGGTCTTCATCAGAAAAATATTGCTCTACCTTGTACAACCATGTCCTAAGGTCTTCACCATTGAACATGGAAAATTCAACCTTGTGGTACTTGGTAAAATGTATACTGGGAAATGTCACATTAGAGTGTTTGAGTTGTGGAATTGGTTGGTGGTAGGGACATTCTGATAAGGATAGGGAGTGGATACATATGAGGTCTGGTGGTATAAGGGTGGTGGCATATATGTGCTTGGATTATAGTAGGCAGAAGAAAATTGGTTGGGCTGGTTATATGTCTGGTGGTATAAAGGTGGTGGCACTAGTGGTGAGCCTTGAGGTTCTGGGGTTTGATAATACCTTCCTGGGTGATTAGGAAGGTGGGGTGCTAAGGGTACTGCTGTTCTAGGGAAGGAGTTTTGAAAAACCTGCAACCCCATAGCTGGAAAAGGAGAAGATTGTAGCTGAGAGGTTCTGGGATTCTGAATGTGCAGAGAAGGACTAGGGTTTATGGGAATTTGAGGAGTTGAGGTTGTTAAGTTGGTAGTCGAATTAGTTTGAGTTTTAGGAAGAATTGAGCTAACAGCAGGGAGGTTCACTGGTATTGCAGAGGTATTAGCTCTATTAGAGCTAGGGGAAGCTAAGTCACCAAAATCAAAGGGTTTATCATTTGGAGAATAAAGCTCACCTCCACTTTGGGTTACCGATTTGTCATGTTTTGGCCTCTTTCCTCCATAGATAACTTCATTGAGCACTTCTCTAAGCTCACTCAAAGCTTCCTCCTGATTCTTATTACTTTGCTCTTGGTTTGCCTCCAACAGATCTTGTCTAGCTGTGAAGCTTGACATATCGAGTGAGAGTTTTTTGAGCACCTCCATAACATTGCTAATATTATCAGCCATAGTCGTCCACAGAGCCAAGAATTGCTCTGATACCACTGATACGCAGGGCAATGGAACAGAGAAGAGAGCCGAAAAAAGAAGGGAAAAAGGAAAAAGAAAAGAGAAACGCAAAGATAAACTAGGGCAAAATAAAAGAGGTTTTTATTCATAACCATAAAAGAGGATAATTACAACCTATATAGAGAAAATCATACAAACGACCTAAGAATTACAGCTGGATAATCTACTCAATATGCCATATCAGTACAATTCTGGGCAGGACTTAGTTTATATAAGACAAAGGAAATTAAGGGGTCAATGTGTAATTTAAGGAACTTCTAATTTACAAGATAAGGGACTTAAATAAACGTCCCTAAAACTCTTTAATCCTATCTAATTGACCGTTATGTCTCAACTATGCAACGCAATGTACAATTTCTGCAAGCTCCTCTATTTTACTCCGTATCAATTGGAGAGAAAAATTAGGAAAATTGGTGAGAAAAATAGGGTTTTAAGAGGTTCTTCTTCTCTGTTCTTGGAGATTTTTAGAAAAATACAAAAATTCAGTTTCATCTTCTCATTTTCGGATTTCTCTTTAGATTTTTAGGCTGTTTTAAATTTCAAAAAAATACAAAAAGATTTCTGATTCTTTATTTTAATTTCGGATTTTGATACAAAAATGGAGTTTGATTGAGATGTAGTTGAGTTGAAGCTCATTTTCCAATCGAGGTTGCCGTTCAAGGTTGAGTCCGTAATTCATGTTTCAGTATTAGTCGTTGTATTCGCGCAATATCAGTTCATTGCTGGATTTCTCTCGTTGTATATTCACGGCCGAAGTTTAATCCAAAGCAACTTCAGGTTCATTTCTGATTGCCTTTTACTTTGTCTTAGGTACTGATTAAAACTATGATAAGATACATGGTAGTCGGGTTGGGATTTATTAGCATCTCTAATGGTTTAAGGATAAGGAACGAATCTGTAGGTTCTTAACAGTTAGTTTTAAAAGGGATTGTATTTGAATGCTGTCTCAAAGTTTGTTTTACACTCGACCAGAACACTTTTGCTTTTCTCTTACTGTTTGAGTAGGAAATTTAACGCTTAGATCATAACCACCTCTGTTTAATTTGCCAGAATTCAGATTCATGCGCCTATGTTGATTATGTTTGCTTTAAGTTTTGTGTGGGTCGACGCACAATCGTCGTCTTAAGTAAGGGTGTGGTATCCATGTTATAGGTCTAAACGACTATTATATCGAGATTTTCTTAAGTGTTCTGCCTCTACCTTGTTGTACTTATTGGAGGTTGAGCTAATGTCTTTGGTCAGTATGTTATCACGAAGTCGTAGTTCAAGTATATGTGAAGTTTGAAACTGTTTGTTGATGTTTAAATAATTCTGCCATTTCTGTTTGAAAACACACGATATCTTGTGCTTTGTTTCTTCTACTGATTAAAAGATCAACCACATAGATGAGGTCTAAAATGACTGATTCTTTGTTTTTAAATTCATGAGCCTATCTTGCTATAGTCCGATTGCGCTTGAACATGAGTAGTTGATACGGATGGCATGTCTATGATTATGGCTTAATGTTGAGTTGAATTGTATGTATTCAGACTGTTAATGTTTAGATCATTTCACATATGTAATCTGTTGCATTGTCTGCTCTTGATGACTAAAGGTCAAGCTGGTTTTTCAAGTGCATTTTTCGTTAGATCCTTCTAAATAACCAAATTGTTCCCTCGTGATCTGTTGGTAATTTGTCTTGGTCATATCATAATTTCATGAAATGCTCATCATGTGAGTTACTTCTCCTAATATCTGATTTTGGTTGCCGTCAGTTGTTTGTAAGTGTCAATACAAGAAATTTTGGATAAATGGAAATAAGATTCTAGTAGCTATACATATCAGTCGAGTTTTAGTTCTAGTTCTGGGGTGAAGGGCAAAGTAAGTGACGGTGCTGTGAAAATCCTTAATTAAATTTAAAGGAGGAGATCTTTTATTTTAAATTGGTAGTTCATTAACTTAGAGATTGCCAGAACGGGGTGGGGTTGGTTAAATGGTTTGAATCCACCTTTTTCTTTATTTCATTTCTTTACTGTCATTCCTTCTTTCGCTCGTATATTTGACTTACTTGTTTGGATGTTTGCTTGTTTGGAATATTACATTTGTTAAAACGATGGTATCTTAAATGTTTGTTGGACCGTGGGAGAGTGGAGGAAAGACTAGCCCATTAGTGGTTAAATTTAGGAAATTTTACATGTTATGGATAAATATTGTACCGTATTTATTATAAATCAAAACACTTAAAAAATATTATTATTTATAGCCACATTTTATATTTTATAGAAAATTACAAAAATACTTGATTTACTCATTTTATTTTTCGGTCCATGTTCAATTCCTAATGTATAGGAGCTCTAGGGTTTCAACTTTCAGTAGCCTAACACACAAAGTAGCCGAGCATGGGCAGCGCAATTGTGATCCCCTGGTGCAATCTTCCAAAAGAACGTTTCAAGAGGATCGGAAAATTTCTCGACACACATATTGACATGGCCTCTCTCTCTCTTACCTTCTCTTATTTCCTTCATCAGATCCATATCCAACCGCCTCTTCCCGTTCCCTTCTCTTATCTACACCGTCAATTCCAAATCTAAAGATCACGAAGTCGCGACGGGTTCATTACCGGCGGCGAAAACAATGGAGGAGGAAGATTGGAGGCGTCACCAGATCTGGATCTAACGGAGATGCCGAAAGATGCTATCTCTGGCGAAGTTTCTTCTCTTCTTTCCTATTGAATCACATATAATGATACAAATACATTGTATTCCGTACAAATATACTCAAATTTGAGTGCGTTCTATATGTTTTAATGCAAATACAGTTTTGTTTTTGTATTTTCGCATGTATTTATGTATTCCTAATGTTATTTTTTGTGACATGTCTCTGTATTTTTTGAATTTTTATTGTTTGAATACAACCGAATTAAATACAATAAATTGAATTCAGTATAAAAGCAGCTACCTGTGAATACAATGAATTGAATACAACCGAATATCACTAATTTTGTGATTTTTTGTAGTTTGAATACAATCAAATTGAATAAAGTGAAATTGAATACAATGTAAAATAGTTAAGAATGAATATAGTCGAATTGAATACAACCTAATTAATTAGAGTTGTATACTCCCAATTTTTTTGATTTTTTATTATTTAAGTACAACTGAATTCAATACAGTAAAATTGAATACAATGTAAAATATTTAAGAATGAATATATCCAAATTGAATACAGTGTATACAACCGAAATGAATACAACGACATACATCACATGGCAAGCAATTGGTAGCTACGAAATATAATTAGCTAAATTATAGCTAAGCCGAGCAATAAGCTTCCAAACAATAGTCATTTCTGAAAGTTCCCCTTAAATTTACTACATGCTTTAGGATTGGGCTCAGTCTAACAAATGAAATTAATTGTTAAGAAAATGAGCATGAATCGAATTCTCCTGTTATTTACTTTTTTTTGTTTCTTTCTATTATCCACTAGTAGCATGTTTAGGCCGATCATACCTGGGTAGGCAAATATTAAGTTGTTTATGTGTTTTTTCTTTTTCCGAGGCTAGATGTCGTCCCCTTAGTTATTATGATTTTATCAGGGGAATGCCCCGAAGCACATATAATTGAAGACTAAAGGCGGACGTCCTTCGAGGAAGTATTAATATAGGCTAGTTTAGGGCTTTTATTTTCTCTTCCTTTCTTTTCCTTTTAGGTAGGGGACAACCTCGAGTCTCTTGTTTGTTTTTACCTCAATTGAATATTCTTTAAAGCCAACTTGATCAAGTATGCAACTGTACTAGCTACGGGACTTGAGAAATGCCTAACACCTTCTCCCCGAGTCAAATAAAATCCCTTACTTAGAATTTCTGGTGCAGTCAGTTTTAGAGTATGTTTTAAAGGGAAAATCATTTCCTAAAAATGGTGACTTGACACACCAAAACCAAATGTCAAGTGGCGACTCTGAAAATTTTTTGAAACACAATACTTTTGTCACTTTTCAAAATTGAAACCCTTTTGAGCTTTAAAATCATTCTTTATATATTTAAAAAATGGTTAAGGTGAAACAAGGGATGTGACACTTGATATCTTGTTAACTCGTTCTTGGTGTTCTTTTATCTAGTCCCGAAGTGCTTTGTTGTCATTCTCTATTTCTTCCATCCTTTTTGGAATGGCAGCTAGGACATTATCACCTGCACTATCAGTAATATTGTGAGTTATACCTGTCATTGGAGGGAGGGGTCGGTTGCACTGCTCGTCTGTTTGTTGTATCGTGCAGGCCCTTGCGGTTTCTGCAGTCACGCCTGGAGCGGGTTTGTTGAGGATGTTTGCTAGCGTGTCGGTCAGCAATGTCTCGAGGAGTTTTTTCACAGCTGGGCGCGTCCCCTCCTCTGCAGACATGGAGGCCCCTTTTCTACTGGGTTTTGTTATTCTGCAGTGCGGGGGTGGTGACCTCTCTCTCCTAGGGGACGCGTTGGGCGTCGTGCCCTCACCTACTATTTTGCATCTTTCATTGATGATATTTATGAGGTTGGTTGGGAAGTCACTTATTATTTTTATCCTTTCTCCTTGGTTACCTACTATGTAGGGTTTTGTATACACAAAGAAAGGAGATCTCGGGATTTTTTTATGTCAGTTACTTGCGTTAATTGTAGATCTAAAAGAAACTAAAAAATATATATCTTGGTTCAAATATATATTAATAAGGGTTAATCTTAGCTAACAATAATATCCCTAGATGGAGTTTTTAAAGAAGCAACAAGTACTACGCATATACGATCGGACAGTGGCGGTGACATACAATAAATATTCTAGAAATCATAAGCAATAATGTAGCATTCAGTATCAATAAATGGCATTTAAGTAAATAGAATGAATGAGTCACCCAAAAAAGAATGGAGTAAGTGAATGTTCTTTTTGACAATGATGAATGATAGACAATCCCTTGAATATTTGAGTTATTCTCGGATCTAGTGGAAAAGTATAGACAAGAATCTCAGTGAAAAGGTGATGTTTGTATCTTAGCAAATGAGATCTGATTTTCTTTCTCAAGTCAGAGTGTGTTTTTTTACAAATAAATATCATATCATACAGTCATTGTATTTTTTTCTATTTATAGGGTACATGCTCCTGAGAAACCCTATTAGTACAAGTGTAGAGAATATTCACTAGAATATCTCTTTAATATCGTATCTTGAAACTAGCCGTTATAACTCTGTCAAAGGTACTCGACCTCAGCCTCGACCCTTGTTGACGCCTCGACTTCGGCCCTTGTTAGCTCTTCGACTTCGGCCCTTGTTGACTCTTCGATCACATACTTCGCCGCTTCTTGGGCCGTTTCGACAAACGACGACTTGTGAACTTTTCTCATAGTACTATCTTGGCTTAAATATTCTAAAGATAAATTTTGACCCATAAAATATAGTGATATGCAAATGGAATGTGCTTAGTATTCCAGCTTTGCAGCGAGATTGGGATGTAAGTGCTATAACTGCAAAATGCATAAGATTTTACGAAGAAGAAGAAGAAGAAGAATTATTTTGCTAAATTACACTTGAATAGTGATTTATGGGGAAAAAATATTCTAGCCTTGTGCTTGCTTCTAATAGTATGTTTACATTCACTGAAAATAGAAAAAGAGCATCGTAATTTATAAGGTAGAAAATAACATCTAATATCAGTATTTACTCTTGGACTTTTTCATTACTTGTTATTTCTTTCTTGTTGCTCTAATTATGCATCAGGTATTTACGAATTATGATGCTGCATTGTTATGCTACGGCAATAAACGGCAATAAAGGAGATGAGTGGATAGGAAATTATGATCTGACAGAATTAAAATTGGCAAACTTAACGTATGGATGAAATTAGGAACAAGCTAAAGTAATGTTCTAGAAAGGTGATTAATTCCATGGTTGGTGAGCTTCCAAGCTACCACCAGTTTTGGTTACGTACTTAAGATTGTCCAACCACTGCAAAATGAAAAAGAAATAAAAGGGGCGAGACAAAATCGCGTTTGGACTGAAGAAATTAAGTGCTACTTTTTGGTTTAAAAAAGGAATAAAAGGATTCGAAACAAAAAAATGATAATTCTCATAATTAAATTCAAAATATTGATTACTTACTAATTTGGATATTGAAAAACTGTAGAGAAACCATAAATCATATTTTCAATGTCAAGAAAAAAGTAGTTCGGATTTCCAAATAATGGTAATGGTAGGTTCTTTAGACAGACAATGTAATGAATTTGACAAGGCACTACATCCAACATTTAGTATAATGGGTTAGAGAGAATCTCCAACTTCTTACTAACCATCTACACACTTCAATTCCTAATAATTCTCCAGCCTCCTTGTAACTATCGAAACCAACAACAACAAATAACAACCAAGTATAATTTCATTAGTGGAGTCTGGGGAGGGTAGTGTGTACGCAGACCTTACCCCTACCATGGAGTAGAGAGACTGATTCCGATAGACCCTCGGCTCCCTCCCTCCAAGAACTCCCCACCTTGCTCTTGGGGTGACTCGAACTCACAACCTCTTGGTTGGAAGTGGAGGGTGCTTACCACTAGAGCCACCTACTCTTGTAAGTATTGAATCTATGTCTATCAATCCACCGGCTACCAATACATATTCGCCTGATATGAGTTCAATGAATATTGACGATCCAATCATTACACACCAAAATCCTTCATTTATGCAAATACTATTAAATAACCACACTATGTCTTTATCCCCCATCTCTACTATCCAATACTATCTTGACATGTCTGTTGAAGTAATAGAGGATCCAGCTCCAGAAAACTTTATTCCTCTATCCAGTGATGACAAATCCAAACTTTATTCTCCTTGGAAATACTCAATTATAGTTAAGGTGTTT
>AWOL01S0084528.1:2042-15316 GCA_000715115.1 Nicotiana otophora
GATGAATCTTTCTCCTAAGATAGAAAACCTAGTCTGATGAATTTTCTCCTAGGATCGAAATCTTAGTCTGATGAATCTTTCTCCTAAGATAATAAAAAAGAGACTTAGTCTAATGAATTTTCTCCTAGGATCGAAATTTTAGTCTGATGAATCTTTCTCCTAAGATTGAAAACCTAGTATGATGAACTTTCTCCTAGGATAGAAATCTTAATCTGATGAATCTTTCTCCTAAGATTGAAAACCTAGTATGATGAACTTTCTCCTAGGATAGAAATCTTAATCTGATGAATCTTTCTCCTAAGATACCAAAATAAAAGAAAAGAGACCTAGTTTGATGAATTTTCTCCTAGGATCAAAATCTTAGTCTGATGAATCTTTCTCCTAAGATTAAAACCTAGCCTGATGAATTTTCTCCTAGGATAATAAGTTTTAAAAAAAGGAAGTCTGGATTTTTTACAAAATAAAGGGGTCAATTTGTAGTTTTCTTAAGTTATCAATCTTTAGTTTTCTTGAAATCAGGGATCCCGCCTGGAGAATAGGGTCAGTTTTAGTTTAGTCAAAGCTCAGTTTATAGTTTTCCTCAAGTATAATCTCAAATCTAGGAGACACACTTTCTAGTTTGGGTTTTTCAGATTTTATTTCTTTAAGAGACGCACTTCCTAATTTTAGGTTAAAGGTTTCACCCCTAGGAGACACACTTCCTAGTCTAGGTCTTTCAGGATATACTTTTAGGAGACGCACTTCCTAAATTGAGATTTCACCCCTAGGAGACGCACTTCCTAGTTTGGTTCACTCAAGTTTCACCCTTAGGAGACGCACTTCCTAATTTGATTCATTCAAGCTTTGGGTTATTCAAGCTTCATCCCTAGGAGACGCACATCCTATTCGAGTCTTTAATTTTACCCTCATCATTGCATCATTCATCAATAGCATAGGTGATTTATAGTTTTGCTAACAACTCACAAATCTTCCTAGTGCAAACTGGGGCAGAAAAGTTTCTTTTGTTTTGTCTGTTTTGTTGTAGTATTAGGCACCCACATGGAGAATGAAGGAATTCATTTCAAGTTTAAGTCATCAGGCGCCCACCTGGAGAACGAGGGAATTTATTTCAAGTTTTAAGTCATCAGGAGCCCACCTAGAGAATGAGGGAATTTATTTCAAGTTTTAAGTTATCAGGCGCCCACCTGGAGAATGAGAAAATTCATTTCAAGTTTTAAGTCAGCGCCAGGCGCCCACCTGGAGAACAAGGTAATTCATTTCAAGTTTTAAGTAATTAGTAGGCGCCCACCTGGAGAATGAGGGAATTCATTTCAGTTTTAAGTCAGTTGCAGGCGCTCACCTGGAGAATGGGGGAATTTATTTCAAGATCAAGAAATTAGCAGTCACCCACCTAGAGAATGAGGGAATTTATTTCAAGTGCAAGTAATTATCAGGCGCCCACCTGAAGAATGAGAAAATTCATTTCAAGTTTTAAGTCAGCATCAGGCACCCACCTAGAGAACGAGAGAATTCATTTCAAGTTTTAAGTAATTAGCAGGCGCCCACCAGGAGAATAAGAGAATTCATTTCAGTTTTAAGTCAGCAGCAGGCGCCCACCTGGAGAATGAGGGAATTTATTCAAGTTTTAAGTTAGTGGCAGGCGCCCATCTGGAGAACGAGGGAATTTATTTCAAGTTTTAAGTCAGCGGCAGGCGCCCACTTGAAGAACTAAGGATGTCATTTCAGGATTCAATTCAAGTTAGAAGTAGCAAAAGCTCGCCTCAAGAATGCGAGTCGACAGTCCGAGATGACCAAAGGAAGAAGTCTCAATCCAGAATAAAAAAAAAAAAAAAAGAAGTGAATCCAAAACGCAAAAAACGATGAAAGATGTGAACTGCTCAAGACATGGCTGAAGTCACGAGCACTGCAAAGATGAATCTGCACCTGCAGCTAGCAAGCATTAAGGTTCAAATCAAAGTCTGCATGATTCTCCATTCAAGTCTCAAGATCAAGCTTAAGAAGACTTATAGATAGGAATCTTGTAACTCATAGCTCAAAGGCTTAGTTAGTCTTTTTCATTTTTGATTTTGATGTAATAACAGGACCGCGGACCGGAACCTCGACGGAACCTCACTCGACTCTCTCATCCTCTACACACACTCCATCACTTCATTCACCTCTGAACTATATGTGGCTTGATTCCTTTATAGCCAAGGATATGTAGGCAGCTCAGTTACCAAGGCTCGGTTACAATCATTTGTCCGTCTTTGTTTCGTTTTGAATAAGCGTCGGGTCATAAATCAATTACGTTGCTTAATTCTTTGCTCAAAAACTCTTCGAGTTTCCAAACAAAGAGCTGTAAGCACGTAATTTTTGACCCGCGCAACTTTTAAAAGTAGTATTTTAAAAATATTTATTTATTTCCATTTAAATAGGATTTCAGTCAACTTTTAGTTTTAATATTAAAACATAAGTTTAAAAACACAAAAATAGTTTTATAATGTTTATTTTCTTATTAGTATTTTATAATATTTATAACACTTAAAAAATACCAAAATTATTTTTATTTTAATATATAGTTCACGTTAATAGTTTATTTTTATTAACTAAGAGTTAATTAGTATATTTTGGTAGTATTTTTATTTTATTTTTATTCAATGAGAAAGAATTAAATTTGGGCCAGTTGAGAGCTCATTTTTCGAATTTCAGTGGCCGAGCAAGACAAATGCCCATTCTTCCCGATATCTTTTAGCCCAAATCCTTTTCTCACCCATCAAACCCTTTCCTTAATCATATACATTGATCTACTTTCATCCAAGGGCCAATATTAATTTTTCACCTCAAATAAAACCTAACTAATCTTCCCAAAACAAGGAAAAAAAACCTAAATTCCTAAAGTTAGAACGGCCGCACACACCTCTGATAAACATTCTCCAAGACTCACCCCTCCCACTTAAGATCTTCAAAAAAAAATTAAAAATCTCTTCAAGTTACAATCCAATGATCCTAAGATAAAGAAAGCTGACCGCATCTCTCTTCATCAAGAACGAAAGTCCACCAGCCTAGTTCCAAGGCAGCAGTCGTCCCCCTCATTTTGAGATCTTCAACCCCCCACACATACGATAAGGAAAGAGCACGAGAGAACAAAGAGAGGAGATCTGGGGAGAAATTCCGTTTTCATCTTTTTGGCTCAAACCAGATTATACTATACTTGAGAGGTCCGTTCGAGTCGAGGTCGTGGTTGAAGTTCATCGGTGAAGGTTCGTGCTATAGGTCCTGGTCACGGTTGATTTCGTACGCTAATTTGAAGCTCCTCTTCGTTGTAAACATCGGAAAATTTCAGCAATAGAAGATCTTCATCTATAAAAGGTTCATCCTTTTCTTAACCGTTGTTTCCATTGCTGCTCTTTCACCATGTTTCCTTCTGATTTGTATATCATATTTTGATTGTCTACCTTCAATGATTCATTGTTCTGGGTTTGTTTTATTTGATTTGAGTAAATACCGGTTGGTGATTAACTAGTCAGTCCATCTTGGCTCATGAAATTTGGAAGGTTGGCTGAACTATGTTGATGGAATTAAACCTCTGTTGCTCGCTTCGTTTTTAAACAACTATTGTACATTAGATCAAAAATGGAATTCGGAGCAGGGGACTTCAAAGTTAGTTATTAGTGATTGATATAGTGGTTGTATATGTGGCTTATCTTGTTTTTTGGTTAAGATATGAGATTTTGTTTTAGATCAAAAATGGAATTCGGAGCAGGGGACTTCAAAGTTAGTTATTAGTGATTGATATAGTGGTTGTATATGTGGCTTATCTTGTTTTTTGGTTAAGATATGAGATTTTGTTTTAGATCAAAAATGGAATTCGGAGCAGGGGACTTCAAAGTTAGTTATTAGTGATTGATATAGTGGTTGTATATGTGGCTTATCTTGTTTTTTGGTTAAGATATGAGATTTTGTTTTAGATCAAAAATGGAATTCGGAGCAGGGGACTTCAAAGTTAGTTATTAGTGATTGATATAGTGGTTGTATATGTGGCTTATCTTGTTTTTTGGTTAAGATATGAGATTTTGTTTTAGATCAAAAATGGAATTCGGAGCAGGGGACTTCAAAGTTAGTTATTAGTGATTGATATAGTGGTTGTATATGTGGCTTATCTTGTTTTTTGGTTAAGATATGAGATTTTGTTTTAGATCAAAAATGGAATTCGGAGCAGGGGACTTCAAAGTTAGTTATTAGTGATTGATATAGTGGTTGTATATGTGGCTTATCTTGTTTTTTGGTTAAGATATGAGATTTTGTTTTAGATCAAAAATGGAATTCGGAGCAGGGGACTTCAAAGTTAGTTATTAGTGATTGATATAGTGGTTGTATATGTGGCTTATCTTGTTTTTTGGTTAAGATATGAGATTTTGTTTTAGATCAAAAATGGCTTATCTCGTTTCCTTTAGTGTAACTACTAGTATATATTTTTATTTTCCTACTTCATTAACTTAAGTGTGAATATGAAAAATCAAGGGTGGCCACAGATAACTATTGAAATAATTCTAACTTCCATAACTACGGGCCTTTACAATAATCTCATATTAGTATAGAATAAATAATCACTCTTGAATACTGTAGTTTGTTTTAGGCACGATTAATGAATCATCGTGGTCATGGGTATGGTTCCCGTGGCATGGTTACGATACATAAATCTCGTTCGGGTGTGCATTTCATGTGACCCGATCACAACTTCTAATAATAATAAAAAATAAACATGTCGTAAATCGCGGGTGCATTTCATGTGGCGCGGTTTGCAACCTGTACCAAATGACAAGTGCACAATATCGCGACGTGTTCAAATAAATTTCGTAAGTATTAAAAGCGGTTAAAAAGTAAAAATGCACAATAGGCTTTAAATATGTAATAAATCAGATAATTAGGCCAAGTATTAATTGTTAAGCGACCGTGCTAAAACCACGGAACTCAGGAGTGCCTAACAACTTCTCCTGGGTTAACAGAATTCCTTACCCGGTCTTCTGTGTTCGCAGACAATAAATAGAGTCAAATTTCCTCGATTTGAGATTTAAAATAAACCGGTGACTTGGGACACCATAATTTATTCCAAATGGCGACTTTAAATTTAATAAATAATTCCATTTCGATTAATGTTACTTTAATTGGAAAAACTCCCCTATTCCCTATCCCCCTCGGGAAAAAAGAGGCGTGACACCAAACAATACACGTCTAAATTATACTGACCAAACAAGCAACACCGGAGCAAATGAAACGCACCAACATCTTCCGCTGAGCTAATAGTCTACTTAGAGGACTCTCGACCTGTCTATCGGGACCTGCGGACATGAAACGCAGCGTCCCCAGGCAAAAGGGACGTTAGTACAAATAATGTACCGAGTACGTAAGGAATGAAAATTAGTAAATAATAGACATGAGAGAAACATGGAGTAAAAGACTCGACATATAAGTCTGAATTGCACTGTGAATTATTTAATATTATAATATCATGCATAGCGTATAAATGCCATACCATGCATAGGTATATGCGTTCATAACATCATCAAGCCTCTGAGGGCATCCCATCATATCATCTCGGTCACTGTGGGCAAATCATCAACGTATACCAGCTGATCAGGTAGTGGTGCGTATATAACGTCGTAACCTTTCCCCATATCCCATATACATATAATATACGCGTATATAACGCCATCTGATCATGGGTCAATGTACATGTATAAATAAATGAATGAAACGCATAAGAAATACATTAATAAGATCAATATACCTTTCAGATAATCTTTATCAACTACGTATTTTTCTGAGACCCATGAATAGAAGATATAATAATAATAATTCACATGGGGAACAAGAACGTAGGCATCTCTAATACTTCTATGAATAGAGTCATTTATGAAAGTTGTGCATTTGCTCGTTTCGTTTGTATCGTACGGATCATGGCAAAAAGAAAGAAGGGATAGACTTAACATACCTAAACTGATTCCCTTGACAATCCCTTTAACATCAGTTGATTGCGACAACACGTAACAGCGGATCGAAGTAGGGAAAAATCCGTATGATATTCTTGACAAAGATTGCACCGTACTCCCTTAGAATTGCAAAATTCCATTGTTATTACGCAGTATAATTTTGTATGAATTCCTTTGCTAATCCAAGAACTCCCGTGGCTATTACAATATGGAGTCTCGTATGAATTTCAAAATCCCTCACCTTTTCATCTTTGGCTTTTCCCTTTCTATAACTCCCCCCAAGTGAATTCTTGATATCAATGAAAGATAAAGTGTAAGGATGACTCATATAAACTTTCCTTTCTACGTGTTTGCAAGGGATGACTAAGAATATTGTTGAATCAATTTACTTTGACAAAGCAGATCCGTATGACATTCTTTCTTATAAAGAATGAAATGAATTAGAAAAGTCCCTTTTTATAGTGGTGTGGAGGCCCCACTTATAAGGCTTACTTTAGCCACTTTAAAATCTCTTAAAATGTCACATTTCACATAAATGTAAGAGTCATTAAATTCGCTTTAACTTGCTGCTAAGTCTTCATAGACCCACGTGAAGGTTGTCCCCTTAGAATTATCCAAAATCTTCACCTAAATAATTATCCACAAAATCCAATTTACAAATTAATCTCCCTCTTAAAAATTTATAATTACCCAATTATCCACATAATTAAGAATTATCTCAAATTAATAAAATACTACTCACTTTTAATATACTTTATACACCTTACTATCATGGTCATGTGGTACCTTGTATGGTACTAGTCCATAAAAATATCGGGTATTTTAGCTCGGGCCGTATTTTATCACAAATGTCAAACTTCGACGAAATTCATTTTCTTCGATTTGCTTACCCTCTCACCTTCATGAATTTACTAGTCACTTGCTTGAAATAACATAATGTTTATAATCTCAAAATAATCTCATTCCCAAACTTACAACGATTAACTTACGACGAAACTTTAACGTACGAAAATGCGGGATGTAATATCTCATTTCCGAGATTTCATCAATTTACTCATGGTGTACTTTTATGTACGAAAACATGGGGTGTAACATCATTCCCCCCTTTGGAACATTCATCCTCGAATGTTGACTGATGCACTTATCATTCTCATAACCCATAGCTCTTGCGAATACTTTAATACTCTTCTTGCTATTTAGGCAACTGTTCTTTGAATACATCCAAAGGCCAGGCATTCTTCCTTTAGGCCTCTTTCTCACACCACGGTCTGTGATCAGAATTCTTCTAATCTCGTAACTCTTGCTACCTTCTGTCATGCAGCCTGTACGACTTTTTCCTTGTATGTGCGCCTATGCGACTCTTCTCTCCTTTTTCCTCCAGTTTTTAGCCAATCCCTAGGCCTCACTTTGTATGCATATACAGAGCTTGATAAGATTTCTCTCTGGGCATCTATAGGTATACTGAAGTTCTTTGCTCGATACTTTGTTGAACTTACGAATATTGCTATATCTTATTTGATAGACTCAGTTATCCATTCGTATGACTTTACTGCATCTAGGTAGGTCATACTATACCATAACTCTTACTTCGATTTATCGATACTGAGGTATGCTATCGAACTCCAGGTTACTTTCGTTGCTTATCCCATATGGATAAATCTAAGTCCTTTAATGCTTTCTCATTTCTGTTCATCTTAAGAATGACGGCCTAATCTCACCTCATACTTTATGACTTTTGTCCATCCATTGTTGATTCACCTCAATACTGATCTATAATATACCACTGATGACTTGAAACTTCTTACGTAAAACCTTGCCACTAGGGCTTACGTTGCATCGAGAAATATTTGAAGTGATTTTTCTAATCCACTTAGCGGCGATATTGTACTTCAATAACTGTATTTTGTAGTATCCCAATGTGATTCACTTACATGGGTATTTTAATCCCGTGCAATTCATGAAATCCTCTTCAAATCATTACTCAATTGAAGGCCTAAACATCATCCTTTATCTATCACAATTACACCCTCATTGTACTATCAGGGCATCATTACATCTCTTCTAAATGCTATTAGTCTTAGACTTCTTTGAGTTCATTCAGGCTATACTGAGCTTTGTATAACTTAGAGAAACTATTAGCTCTTCTTGTTTTCATGGGCTTAATCCTGAGTACTTATCCATTCTCGTCACCTTCTCACTCGCCCTTTCTTATGCTTACTCATGTCTTCCTAAAACCTTGTCGCTTTACCATACTTTAGCTTGCGACTTACATGTATCTATTTATATTATTCACCACCTTCCTTCAACTTGCTTGCACCATAGATTTTCTTATGTTATTCTGGAACATCAATCGAGATATCATATCGTCTCCAACTCTTCTTTGCTCTCTTGATTAGATCTCTCAGTACCTAGAAACCATAGGCTGGAAGATATGCCACTGACGACGCCGCTATCATTCCTGGATACTGAATCCTCGCGCTTCTAGCCTTTTATCCGAAGTATGAACTGTTCACAACCTTCTACATTTTAGTATCTCGTACGTTGTTTACCTTTGCCTTAAAATCTCGCATCATATCTTCTATCTCTTTCATGGCCTCCCTTCCACATAGGTACAATTCACATCCACAACTTGAAGCTTTTATTATAACACTTGCACCTTTGGTGCATGCACAATTCGGTGGGAGCTTCATACTGACTTCTTATGAGGCTGGTACGCTTCTGACTGGCTTTATCGTAGAACCATTATAGAATATGGCTATTGTACTATCTCTCTCGTACCTCTGATATCTAAGAGTAATCCTGCAATATTCTCAATCATGAGGTCTATAATTATTTTGGGTCCAATAATCAGATTCCTGATTTACTTCGTTGATGCAACTCTTTAGTTTCCTCCTCCTTTTGATCAGCCTTTATGCTTAAGCTATCTTTCTATTTGCGGCTCATGGTATTACTTTACCCTTTCATGGACGCTATGGAATATCCAGGATATAATCTTTTAACAATTCAATCCCTTGTCTATGACCTGGACTCAGTTCTTTCTTTTAACTTATACCGGAGTCTTCTATGGTTGTATGATTGGCAACATATATGCTGCATGAATAATACTCCAAAATTTTAAGTGCGTTCATAATGTAACTAACTCTGGATTATTGATCGTATAATTCCTTATGTTCCTTCTCAGCTTTCTTTAAATGTAAGCAATTACTTTTCATGGTCGTTCTTACGCTCATTGCATGAATACTTGGCTTATCTTAGTGCCTACACATATTGGAATTTCGTACAACCCATATGATCTTGAATATCACCTTTTGATTTTTTTCTTCTTCATGTTCATAGCCACAATAGGGGCCACTTTCTTATGAAGTACATACAATTTTATAGTGAGACTGTTGTTACACGACCATTTCCTCTTTAGGTCACTGTGCTTAGGTTGAAGCCTTCTTCCTTATTTCCTCAGCTAGTATTTCATTATAGTACTTAGGGAGGATTCTCTGACTCTTGTAAAGCTGTGAGCTTATTACATCATATACTCGACGGAATTTTTGATGCCTTTCCTCGCCTATAATTATCCGTAGTTACTTACCTCCACGCCCTTGTGCTTATAGGGTTACTTTTGAACTTGATATTTGACTGTCTTCCTAGTGTGACTCTCTTTTATTTCCATAATACTCATACGGTATCTTTAACTACCCTAACTCCTATCTGAATATTTCTCAAGGTCACGATGTCATATCCGTGAGACTGAATTCCCCATGTTGGGGTTTACCCTTTTTATCTTGCACAATCTATTGATTTGTCTGTATCCACTTATCTAGCCATAATTAGGCTCTTCCTAAATCAACTACTAACCACTCGTTGGTCCACTCTCATATCAATATTCCGCGTAATATTTCTTGGGTTATTTACTTTGTCTTAACTTACCTATCGCACTGGCTCCTTATTTATCAATAACATCTCGGGCAGGAACCCTTAATTCCTCTCCTTGACGTCGTGTTTGCATAATGTTCTGGAATCACAACATATCTGTAGGATTTGAATGAGTGCAATCTTATCCCTTTCTCATTTTTATCGCATTCTTCCTTTACCATTTCATAGTTACTTGAACCACTAAATTCTGACTTAATGCCACATCACACTATATTCTCCCCTTTAGGGGAGCGCTAAGATTTAATGCTACGATGATCTACGTATAGATATTTTACCTTCTCATCTTTGGCATCTTTTCACATCACCGATGATCCTTACTCGGTTTGCGGTAATCCTTCTGTACCAAGGATAACAAAATTCCTCACTCGCGAGGGTGACACTTAGTGTAACTAGCACATAAAGTCCCTTAAGCTTAACTTTACTCACCTTGCTTGCTTTAGGGAAACGTCTTCCTGAATGACCTTTAAAGGATATTCTTTTGTCGTCCATTCTATTATTGCCGGGATGCAATCTCTGAAATTCTCAAGATGCCGACTATTATTCAGTCCTTAGTTCATGTTTAGTTTATCTTGTTCATCAATTCATACTGATTTCTATTACTCTGGGGTCTAACTTTTCCTTCTGGCAATCACATTAGAGTCATGAACTTATTTCTTGAAATGAGGGTATCACTTTATGGCCTATACTCTTTTGTTGTCTCAGGTCCTGTCACCTCTCGTCATTTCCTTCACTTGACTATAGACTCTGTAATACTGTCATTTTTTTGATTTACCATTGCCATCCATGTATCACATCTTACTCATAATGCTTCCTTAACTCTCTTCTTATTTTTCTACTAACATTTACGTTTATCACTTTATTCTGAAACTTCAACAAGACATTCTTTTGTTTTTAGATCTCCTTGCTCCATCCCCTGGCTCTTCGGGTTGCCTAACATCCTTGCTATACTAGGGACGGGACCATACTAAGGTAATATTTATCCCTTCCAGGATTCCAATGTCTATCTTTGTACTACTCATATCTAGCTGTTCTATTTTAGAGTGCACTATCTAGGTGTCTCACAAGGAGATCTATTAGTACATTTGCAATATCCTTCGAAAATGACAACTGACGCAAACAATCAATCCATCATTTTGGGTAACTCAAACCCCAGCCGGATCCTGATATCCTGTCCTCTCTTAAACCATATATGTTAGTTTTCATAGGGCATAGCTGAGATGGGTGTGGCCAATTATACATACCTCTGTTACTGTTGAAGGTAACTCAAAATGCTTATATTTTTCTGCCTGAATTGTAAATACCGATAATCTTCATTAACTGGGTACCTCGTACCCTTCTCACCTTTCTCCTTTTAATTGCTGAAGCTTGTATCTACCTTCTGAATTTCTCATTACTTTTTACCATATGGGTGGATAGATATTCATGCCTTAGGGCTCCTTTTCCAGAAGCGCACACGTCTTAGTACACGCATGATCTGCTGGAGACCTTACATTTACTCAGCATAAGCATGATGCAAAATCGAGTTCCTCTGACTCAGCTCTTCCACAACTGCATTCAATCTCTTACCAATCGTCTTTCTAGACGTAGGTATCATTGTATTACGAATAAGATAGAGTTTAAGAGTTTGAATTCTTACAACTGAGCTCTACCACACGATCTAGAAGAAGAAGAAAGAGTGACAGTCCTAAATGCCCTATAGCCTCCTACTTATAAGTATGGTGCACAACACCCCCATAAACAAGACTCTACTAGACACGACTTGTAAACTCCCTAGGACAGAACTGCTCTGATACCACTTTTGTCACGACCCAAATCGATGGGCCTCAATGGGCACCTGGTACCTTACTCAACTGAGTACCGACGTAACGTATATTTCGTATCATACTATCATAGGTAAATGAGCCGGAAAGGCTGTCATGATATAACTTGAATAAAACATGAGAGAATACTAGACATTGGATGACCCAACCTGATATAGAAACTCATACATGTGACATACGGGCCTATAAGGCCAATGTTATCCATTATATCCTTAAAATATAGGCCGATAAGGCCATACAAGTATCTATATACATGACATCTGTCTACAAGACTCTAAAAGTACATACTTATCATAAAGGTCGGGACAGGGCCCCGCCATACCAAACAATACACGTCTAAATCATACTGACCAAACAAGCAATTTTGGAGCAAATGGAGCGCACCAACATCTTCTGCTGAGCTGATAGCTTACTTGGAGGACTCTCGACCTGTCTATCGGGACCTGCGGGCATGAAACGCAGCATCCCCAGGCAAAATGGACGTCAGTACAAATAATGTATCGAGTATGTAAGGAATAACAATTAGTAAATAATAGACACGATATAAACATGGAGTAAAAGACTCGACATGTAAGTCTGAATAGCTCTGTAAATCATTTAATACTATAATATCATGCATATGCGTATAAATGCTATACCATGCATAGGTATATGCATTCATAACATCATCAAGCCTCTGAGGGCATCCCATCATATCATCTCAGCCACTGTGGGCAGAACATCAATGTATACCAGCTGATCAGGTGGTGGTGCGTATATAACGTCATAACCTTTTCCCATATCCCATATATATATAATATACGCGTATATAACGCCATCTGGTCATGGGTCAATGTATATGTATAAATAAATGAATGAAATGCATAAGAAATACGTTAATAAGATTAATATACCTTTCAGATAATCTTTATCAACTACGTATTTTTTTGAGACCCATGAACAGAAGATATAATAATAATAATTCACATGGGGAATCAAGAACGTAGGCATCTCTAATACTTCTATAAATAGAGTCATTTATGAAAGTTGTGTCTTTGCTCGTTTCGTTTGTATCATACAGATCATGCCAAAAAGAAAGAAGGGATAGACTTAACATACCTGAACCGATTCCCTTGACAATCACTTTAACACCAGTTGATTGCGACAACACGTAACAGTGGATCGAAGTAGGAAAAAATCTGTATGATATTCTTGAGAAAGATTGCACCGTACTCCTTTAGTATCGCAAAATCCCGTTGCTATTATGCAGTATAATTTCGTATGAATTCCTTTGCTAATCCAAGAACTCCCGTTGTTATTACAATATGGAGTCTCGTATGAATTTCAAAATCCCTCACCTTTTCGTCCTTGGCTTTTCCCTTCTATAACTCCCCCCAAGTGAATTCTTGATATCAATGGAAGATAAAGTATAAGGATGACTCATATAAACTTCCCTTTCTACGTGTTTTCAAGGGGTGTCTAAGAATATTGTTGAATCAATTTACTTTGCCAAAGAAGATCCGTATGACATTCTTTCTTATAAAGAATGAAATGAATTAGAAAAGTCCCTTTTTATAGT
>AWOL01S0084533.1:0-14023 GCA_000715115.1 Nicotiana otophora
CTTGCCACTCGGGCATACCTCACAATCACTCTTGCCACTCGGGCATACCTCACAATCACACTTTCCTCCCACTCACTCAGCACTTGGCACTCGCACTCAGTAGGTACTTGCGCTCACTGGGGGTGTGTATACACTCCGGAGGGGCTCCTTCAACCCAAGCGCTATAATCTGCACGGACAACTCACGTGCTGCACGGACGACTCACGTGCTATAATAATAAAGTATGCTGCAGGCTGTCAGCCCCGATCCATACTCATCCTCACAATCAGGCCCTCGACCGATATCAACATGCTGTGGCGTGCAGCCCGATCCCATAAATATCCTCACAAATCAGGCCCTCGGCCTCACTCAGTCATAAACCTCTCAAGCCACTCGGGCATTTCAGTAAAGCAGGGCATTCGGCCCAAAACATTTATATGCATCAAAATAGAGTCATAAAACTGAGTTATGCGGTAAACAAGTATAAACATGACTGAGTATAGATTTTCAATCGAAAACAGTGAGAGGATAGTAAGAAAAATCCCTAAGGGTCCAAATAGCACTCACGCAAGGCCCAAACATGGCATTCATCCCAATTTACATAAAATCTTTCTAAAACATATAAGTATCATATAGTTTCAACAAAGTATGCAACTTTACAGTTGCTACGGGAAGGACCAAGTCACAATCCCCAATAGTGCACGCCCACACGCCCGTCACCTAGCATGTGCGTCACTAACAATAGTAGAATGATACAAAATCCGGGGTTTCGTACCCTCAGGACTAGATTTACAATCATTACTTACCTCAAACCGGTCAAATCTCTACCCCGCAATGCTCTTGCCTCTAGACTCGGCCTCCAAATGCTACGAATCTATTCACAATCAGTATAATACCATCAATACGCACTAATGGAATGAATTCCACAAGAAAAACTACAAAATTAGACCACAACCCGAAATTGGCTCATACCCAGCCCCCAGGCCCACATCTTGAAATTCGATGAACTTCAAACAACTAGAAAGCTCATTCACTAACGAACCTAACCATACAAAATTCATCAAAATCCGACATCGTTTTGGCCTTCAAATCCTTAAATTACTCTCCAAATATTCCAAGCCCTAACCCCTCATTTTTACTAATTACAATAATTAAACAACGGAAAATCACCATATATACGAGTATTAGGGCTGAAGAAACTTACCTCACTGATAGCCCTTGAATCATCCTTCAAAGTTCCCTCCAAAAGCTCCAAACACCGACTTAAAAATGGTGGAAATGAACCAAATTCGCGAAGGGTTCTATTTATGGTTTCTGCCCAGGTTTTTCGCACCTGCGGAAACTTTCACGCTTCTGCGCCACCGCACCTGCGGAAAAGTCCATCGCAGGTGCGGAACTCACTTAGGAGCCCAGCTTCCGCATCTGCGGCCCAAAACCCCGCGCCTGCGAAGGGGCACCTGCGCGTTTCATCCGCTTCCGCGAAGCCTGCCCAGCATCCCCCTTTCCGCATCTGCGCCCCAAGTTTCGCACCTGCGGGCTCGCAGATACAACCTCCAACTAGCACGTGTGCAATCTTCCTAGCCCAGCATTGCCCGCACCTGCGCACTCCCCACGTGCACCAGCGGCCTTGCACCTGCGACTCTTTCTTCCGCAGGTGCGAAAATAGCAGTAGCAGCTGCTTCAACTGCATTTTCCAACTTCGACAAATCCGTTAACCATCCGGAATCACCCCGAGGCCCTCGGGACCTCAACCAAAAATACAAACAAGTCATATATCAACATACCAACTTAGTCAAACCTTCGAATCACTCAAAACAATATCAAATCATCGAAGTACCCTCGGATTCAAGCCTAAGAACTTCTAAATTTCCAAATTTGGCAACCGATACCGAAACCAATCAAACCACGTCCGAATGACCTCAAATTTTGCACACATATCAAAAATGACACTACTAACCTACTCCAACTTCTGGAATTCCATTCCGACCCAGATATCAAATATTTCACTGCCGACCGAAATCGCCAAATTTTCAATTTCGCCAATTCAAGTCTAATTCCACCACGGACCTCCAAATCACATTTCGGACACACTCCTAAGTCCAAAATTACCTAACGGAGCTAACAGAATCATCAGAATTCAAATCCGAGATCGTTTACACATAGGCCAACATCCGGTTGACTTTTCAACTTAAGTTTCTACTTAAAAGACTAAGTGTCTCAATTCACTCCGAAACCACTCCGGTCCCAAACCAACTAACCCAATATAACATAATATAGCTGAATAAAAGAAAAGGAAGTAGAAATGGGGAAAACATGGCTATAACTCTCGAAACGACCGGTCGGGTCGTTACAAGAACCAAATTTCTTTTATTAGACGCTCTTCTTCGTTTCTGACACGAAGCAAGAAGTTACTAAATAATGGATCTATTCTTACTTTATATATTCTTGTCAGTTGAATCTTTTTCATTTGAGACGATAAGTATAATTTTGGCAAGCTAGTTTTTACAGTCTCTACTTTCATTGATTTTGTAACTATTGATAGTATTTGTCAGAAATCACCTTCCAAACCATTAATATTTTACCAAACAATTTATTTATATTAAATATATCTCCAGAACTTCGGAAAATTAGTTCGATCATTTGACACTTAGCCATAAGCGCTTTATCCCATATTATTAATTTTGCTTTCCTTATAAATTTAGTATCATTGCTCTACTTTGATATATTTGTAATGGTTATTTCGGTTATTTGAAGAGGTATATCAAATTTAAGGTGAGTGGCCTAATAATAATATCATTGTTGGTACACCATTTATTATTATTGCTAACAGTATCATGCCTCTTGATTTGACATTTACAAATAATGCATGACATAGAAATATTATTTTTATTTAGTCGGAGGCATCTACAAAGGATAATCCCGCTGTAAGAGTCGACTCTTTATAATATAGTTTTGAAAGCTTGTTCTTATTCATGATTTCGCTTTGATTGTGCTTCAACAGACACTTGTATGGCCGTTTGATTCTTAATACTATAATAATATTTTTACTTTGTGTTCTAATTTTTTTAATTTCTCACGCTCTTTTTATGGAATAAATTTATGTAATCTAAGATTTTTCTTAACTTGAAAAACACTTTTACTCATATGATGCATTTAAAAAATAATTGAATTGGATTCTCTTGCTAAATAATTAATTGAAAGATTTAATTATTTGGCCTTAACACAAGAAATAATTTATTGTATGTTGGTTCAGATTCTTAATATTAGTTCATATCTTGTTTTGAAAATGTAATCTTAATTATAATTTTATCCACCATAATTTTTCTTTTCAAAAGTAAAAAGATCGATCTGATATTCCACTTTTATATTGTAACGACGCGGCTGGTCGTTTTGAGAGTCATAGCCCCGAACCCCTATTTACTACTTCTCCCATATCTATTTTTGCTATTGTGACTTGCCGAGAAGTTTCGTTTTGGTTTTTGGAGTGTTTTGGGACACTTATTCCCTAAATGGAGGTTTAAGCCTTAGGATTTGGACAGTAGTCAAAACTGTGTGAAGACGATTTCGGAATGGAGTTCTGTTGGTTCCGTTAGCTCCGTTAGGTGATTTTGGACTTGGGGCGTGCCCGAATTGTATTTTGGAGGTCTGTCGCTTATTTAGGCTTGAAATGGCGAAAGTTAAAATTTTGGAGATTTCGACCGGTAGTGAAAATCTTGATATCGGGGTTGGATTCCGATTTCGAAAGTTGAAGTAGGTCTGTAATGTTGAATATAAACAACAACAACAACCCAGTATAATCCCACTAGTGGGGTCTGGGGAGGGTAGTGTGTACGCAGACCTTACCCCTACCCTGGGGTAGAGAGGCTGTTTCCAAATGACCCTCGGCATCCTTCCCTCCAAGAACTCCCCACCTTGCTCTTGGGGTGACTCTAACTCACAACCTCTTGGTTGGAAGTGGAGGGTGCTTACCATCAGAGCAACCCACCTTGTCTGTAATGTTGAATATAAACAACAACAACAACCCAGTATAATCCCACTAGTGGGGTCTGGGGAGGGTAGTGTGTACGCAGACCTTACCCCTACCCTGGGGTAGAGAGGCTGTTTCCAAATGACCCTCGGCATCCTTCCCTCCAAGAACTCCCCACCTTGCTCTTGGGGTGACTCTAACTCACAACCTCTTGGTTGGAAGTGGAGGGTGCTTACCATCAGAGCAACCCACCTTGTCTGTAATGTTGAATATGAAATCAAGATTTCAACTTTCTCCATTTCAAGCCTAAATAATTAGATTAGTCTATTCAACTTTTGGAATTTTTGTTAAAATCTTGATTTCATTAATTAGATTAGTCTATTATAGTTATATTTATGATATGCAATTAATTTTGGCTAGATTTGGGCCATTCGGAGTCGGATATTCGTGAAAAAGGCATTGTTACCGATTGATTGAGCTTGGTTCGAGGTAAGTGGCTTGCCTAACCTTGTGTGGGGGAAATTCCCTTAGGATTTGGTACTGTTTTGATATGTAAGCACTGTGTACGTGAGGTGACGAGTACGTACACGGGCTATTTGCCGTAAAATTCCGTTCTTCACTAAGTAATAACCTGTTTTCTCCTTATTTGAGCTACACTAGCATATGTAACTATCCTATTTAGTTTAGAATAACATGCCTACGTGTCTTAACTGCCTATCTGAACTCTGTGCAACATGTTTAGTGAAATTTCCTATTTTTCCTTGACTTGAACTTAGTCTCAATTGTAGGTTTTTCTTACTGTAACTATTATTTCCGTTGGTTGTACTGCATATTTACTTTGGGACTACGGAACGGTATTCCGGGAGATCCCCCTGTACTGCATAATTACTTTGGGACTACGAAATGGTATTTCGGGCGATCCCCATGTACTGCATATTTACTTTGGGACTACGGAACGGTATTCCGGGAGATCCCCCTGTACTGCATAATTACTTTGGGACTACGAAATGGTATTTCGGGCGATCCCCATGTACTGCATATTTACTTTGGGACTACAGAACGGTATTCCTGGAGATCCCCTTGTATTGCACATTTACGTTTGGGATTACAAGACGGTATCTCGGGAAAACCCATGTTGTTATCTCTGTGTACTGAGCTGTTGTTTTCTATGATTTCATTCTTGTTAAATTCTAGTCTTTATTTTATTGCGGTATTTCATTCTATCTTGTGTTATTATATATATACTAGTAGGGCCCGACCTGACCTCGTCACTAATCGACCGAGGTTAGGCTTGGCACTTACTGGGTACCGATTGTGGTGTACCCATGCTACTCTCTGCACATGAGTTTCATGTGCAGATCTAGGTGCTCCTTATCAGCCGCACTATTAGTGAGCTGGGACAGCTTTGGAGACTTCAAGTTATATATTCCGCGTCCGGAGACCTCCCAGTCCCCTTCTACTCTTTCCCATGTTCATTATCTTCTGTATTTTCTTTTGATAGACTCTGATATATAGATACACTAGAGTTTCCTTCTGTAGTTTGTGATTCACGATGTTCCGAGTTTTGGGAATGTTGTGAGTATATTGAGGAGTTGGTTTTTGTACATGCCAAGTGGCATGGTATCCAGTTATGTTGTTATTGCTACAGTTAGTTGTTGAATTTATGTTTTTATTTCATTATTCCGTAAATGTTAGGCTTACCAAGTCATAGAGACTAGGTGCCATCACAACGTCATACAGAGGGGAAATTGGGTCGCGACAAGTTGGTATCAGAGCTCTAGGTTCGTAGGTGTCGTGAGTTACAAGACAGTTTATTAGAGTCTCACGGAGCGGTACGGAGACGTTTGTTCTTATCTTCGGGAGGCTATGAAACTGTTAGGAATATTTCACTACTTTGATTCCTTGTCGTGCGAAAAATTGTTGACTTCAAAAAAATTCTAAACTTCTGTATTCTATTCTCTCACAGATGGTGAGGACTCGTACAGGCGGATCTGATGACTAGGCACCCGCGCCCCCTGCTAGAGCCGCGAGAAGCCAGGGCCGGGGTAGAGGCCGAGGTCGTCCACATGGTGTAGCCAGAGCACCCGCACGAGCTGCTACAGAGGAGTCCCCAGTAGCTCCAGCTGGAGGGTAGACACCTGAGGTATCTGCTTCTGCACCAGCCCTCTAGGAGACTCTAGCCCAGTTTTTGAGCATGTTCAGCACCTTAGCTCTGGCTGGATTGATTCTACTTTCTCCTGCCACATCTCAAGCCGGGGGAGGAGCACAGACTCCCATCGCCGGTACTCCAAAGCAGCGGGTTCAGGTCGACCAGGTTCCAGATATTGTACCAATGCAGCTGGTAACTCCAGCTCAGCACGAGGTTAGGGCAGCAGCTTCTGAGGTGGAGCAGCTCAGACTTGAGAGGTACAAGAAGTGAAACCCACCTACCTTCAGCAGATTAGCTACAAATGATGCTCAAGGTTTTTTGGAGGAGTGTCATCGTATTCTCCGTACTATGGGCGTGGCGGAGATAAGTGGTTTTTTTTTTACTACATTCCATCTTAGAGGAGCAGCCTATGAGTGGTGGCGTGCTTATGAGTTGAGTAGTCCGGCTGAGGCAACTTCACTTACATAGACTCAATTCTCGAACATGTTTTTGAGAGAGTATGTCCCTTAGAGACTCAGTGACTCATGGCACGTAGAGTTTGAGTAGCTGCGCCAGGGACCTATGACTGTATCAGAGTATGCAGTTCACTTCAGTGATTTGGCCCGACATGCACCGGCCTTGGTTGCCACTGTTCGAGAGAGGGTTCGACGGTTTATTGAAGGACTCCACCCCAGCATCCGGATTAGTATGGCCAGGGAGTTGGAGATGGATATTTCTTATCATCAGGTTGTGAGTATCGCTAGGAGATTGAACGGCATGGTTCTTATTCTGGTGCTCGTGCCCCAGCAGCTCGCCATGGTAGGGGTTATGTAAGTCGCCCCGTTCATTTAGCTCTTCCAGCCGCCAGCGGTGTTCCAGCTCCTTCTAGGCCCCAGAAGCCTTATTATGCACCACCATTATCTAGTGTGCCTCCTGCACGGGGTGTTCCTAGCAGCCAGTCTAGCAGATCTGGCCCGAGCCAACCACAAGAACCACGTCCTCCCAGAGCTTGTTTTTAGTGTGGCGACACTTGCCATATGGTGAGGGATTGCCCCAGGTTTAGGAGGGGTGCACTTCCACAGACTTCTCAGCCACAACGTACTCCACCGGTTCCTCAGGCTATGATTACAGCACCAGCTGCCACCCCACCTGCTCAGCCAGCTCGAGGTGGAGGTCGGGGAGGTGGAGGTCACCCTAGAGGGGGAGGCCAGGCCAGATATTATTCCCTTCCTGCTCGTACAAAGGCAGTCGCTTCTGATTCCGTCATTACAGGTATTGTCCCGGTCTGTCATAGAGATGCGTCGGTATTATTTGACCCAGGCTCCATATATTCTTATGTGTCCTCTTATTTTGCCCCGTATTTGGGCATATATCAGGATTCTTTGAGTTCCCCTATTTATGCATCTACTCCTGTGGGATATTCTCTTGTTGTGGACTACGTGTATAGGTTGTGTTTGACTGATCTTAGTGGTTTTGAGAACAGAGCCGATTTATTATTGCTCAACATGGTAGACTTTGATATTATTTTGGGCATGGACTGGTTGTCGCCCCATTATGCTATTCTTGATTGTCATGCTAAGACCGTGACGCTGGCTATGCCAGGTTTACCGCGATTAGAGTGGAGAGGTACCTTAGAGTATACTCCCAGCAGAATTATTTAATTTCTTAGAGCGAGATATGTCAGTATTGATACCCCTACATTTGGGTCAGTTCCAGTAGTGAGGGACTTTCCAGATGTGTTCCCAGCTGATCTTACGGACATGCCGCCCGATAGAGATATTGATTTCAGCATTGATTTGTTGCCGGGCACTCAGCCCATCTTGGGACCAGTTTTTGCCACTTGCGGAGTTTGCTTACAACAGCAGTTATCAGTCCAACATTCAGATGGCACCGTATGAGGCTCTATATGGTAGGCGGTGTCGGTCCCCAGTGGGTTGGTTCGAGCTGGGCAAGGCTAGATTATTGGGTACAGACTTGGTTCAGGATGCCCTGGATAAGGTGAAGGTGATTCAGGATCGACTTTGCGTATCCCAGTCCAGACAGAAGAGTTATGCGGACCGGAAGGTTCGCTATGTTGCATTCATGGTTGGAGAGCGGGTCTTGCTCCGGGTTTCGCCTATGAAGGGCTTTATGAGGTTCGGAAAGAAGGGAAAGCTGAGCCCACGATTTATTGGTCCCTTTGAGGTGTTGTGGCGAGTTGGGGAAGTGTTTTATGATCATGACTTACCTCCCAGCCTAGCAGGAGTTCATCCGGTATTTCATGTTTCGATGCTCCAGAAGTATTACAGCGATCCGTCTTATGTGTTGAATTTCAGCTCAGTCCAATTGGATAAGGATTTATCTTATGTTGAGGAGCCAGTGGCTATTTTAGACAGGCAGGTCAGAAAGCTAAGGTCAAAGAACATTGTTTCTGTGAAGGTTCAGTGTAGGGGACAGCCGGTCGAGGAGTCGACTTGGGAGACCGAGCAGGATATGCGCAGCCGTTATCCTCATCTTTTCACCACTTCAGGTATGTCTCTATACTCGTTCGAGGATGAACGATTGTTTTAAGAGGGGGAGGATGTAACGACTTGGCCGGTTGTTTTGAGAGTAATAGCCCTGAACCCCCATTTACTATTTCTCCCATATCTATTTATGCTATTATGACTTGCTGGGAGGTTTCCTTTTGCTTTTTGGAGTGTTTTGGGACACTTAGTCCCTAAATGGAGCGCATCGCGATCACATGGTGTTTTACGCGTTTGCATAAAGTTAATTTCTGGGGCAGCAAAGTTATTCTTCGCGATCGCGAGGCTATTTCCACGATCGCGATTAAGAAAATGTCTGGGCAGTATTAAACTTTCCAAAACGGGGATTTTGCCATTTTATCAAATACTTGAGTTGGGAGCTCGGATTGTGGACGAGGTTTTGAGGGATTTGCAGAGATATCGATTGGGTAATGACTCTTAACTCCTTTATGATTATATTCCACTAATTTATGGTTGATTTCATCATTTAATTTCGGAATTTGGGGTTTAAATTGGGGAAAAGTTGGAAGAACTTCTTCAACAAAGATTCCGCGTTTTGATAGGGGATTTGTGGTCGGATTTGAGTAATTTTTATATGGTCATACTCGTGAGTGAATGGGTGTTCGTACTTTTGTGACTTTTACTCGATTCCGAGATGTGGGCCCGGGTCGACTTTTTAAGACGGATTTCAAAATTTTTATTAAAATCTTGATTTCAATATTTCATTAATTAGATTAGTCTGTTATAGTTGTATTTATGATATGTAATTGTTTTTGGCTAGATTTGGGCCAATCAGAGTCGGATATTCGTGGAAAAGGCATTGTTACCGATTGATTGAGCTTGGTTCGAGGTAAGTGGCTTACCTAACCTTGTGTCACGACCCAATTTCACCTATAGGTCGTGATGGCGCCCGGCACTATAGCTAGGCAAGCCAACTTAATAAATTAAGCATATATTTGACAAAATTTAAAACCAATAAAATAATAAAATCCAAATTCTACCAATGTGTGTGCCAAGACCTGGTGTCACAAGTGTATGAGCATCTAGTAGATTATACAAAACCTCAAATACTGTCTGAAATAAAAATAGACAGAATAAAAAATACAAAGAGAGACACTAGTAGCTGCAAAACGGATCAGAGAAACAACTCACCATTATGCCCCTGGATAACGTGGGTGTAAGATGATAGGTCCCCCACTAGTACTTGCCTCATTTCCTGCACAAAAAGTTCAGCAAGTGTAGTATGAGTACGTAAATAACGTGTACCCAGTAAGTATCAAGCCTAATCTCGAAGTGGTAGAGACGAGATGCCCGACTTTGACACTCACTATGGGTCAATAATAATAATTTAAAATACAACTAGGATATTTAAATCAACATGATTTACAGAATTTAAAATAATTTATTTAATCAGCGAAAATAATCAAATTCCTTCAATTCAAATAATTTCCAATTTATCAATTAAATATCATTTACAGGAATAACAATTAATTCTTTAACAAGCAAGAATAATAATTCATTAAATTCCAAGGATTTTCCAATTTATCAATTAGCTTCGCAAGCTGAAATAAACTATTAAAGTATCGTGTAATTATTATTATTATTAAGCACGATTTCTGCCGAGGACGTGTGGCCCAATCCAGAGTGTCGTGTACACTGCCGAGGGACGTCCGGTGCGATCCATAGATGCATCTATCCTGCCGAGGCGTTCAGCCCGCTCCACAAGAAAGGAGGACATTTTTATATGTACCTCCGGAAGGAGAGTATATTTATTATAAGATAAATTTTGGAGGAAGAATAATTTCTTTTAACAATTAATTAATTTAAACAGAAAATGAAGCATATGAGATTTTCATCCTTTAATATCTTTATCTAACAATTCACAATATATTCATATATATCAATTAATATTAATTAAAGAACGAATACAATTTACACAAGTAATTCATGCTTTGAGTCCTAAACTACACGTACTTTAGCATTAATGGTAGCTACGCACAGACTCTCGTCACCTCGTGCGTAAGTAGCCCCCGCAGTTAGCAACAATTATTTAATTTAATCCTTATGGGGTAATTTTCCCCTCACAAGATTAGACAAGAGACTTACCTCGTCTCAAAGTCCACTTTCCGATTATCGCGTAGCGTAAAATTCTCGATTCAATGCCGAAAAATCCGAAACTATCCAAAAATTATATAAAATAATTAATATATGTTCAATAATTCGAAATTCATCTATTAATTAAATTACTCTATCCAAAATATTAAAATTCTTAAAATTCACCCCGGGCCCACGTGCCCGAATTCCGGAAATTTTCGGATGAAAACGTTACCCATAATCTCAAGAACTCAAATATATAATTTCTACCCAATTCCATAACTATTTTTGTGGTTAAAATCTCATTTTTATAAAAATCTAGGTTTTTCACCTAAACCCTTGATTTCTAAGATTTACTAGTTATAATCTACCCATAATCTAGGTATTTAACTCAAAGGGTGTAGAATTAATTTACCTCAAAGTTGTTAGTTGAAATCTCCTCTCAAAAAGCTCCAAAATCGCCCAAGTATGGAAGAAAATGGGCAAAAATGGTGAATTCCCGTTCTTTTAAGCTTTCTGCCAAACAAGTCTTTCGCACCTGCGGAAGTTGGAATGCACCTGTGGAAAAATCCTCGCAGGTGCGAGTTTCACTTGCCTGGCCAATTCTCGCATTTGCGCACAAAGCTTCGCACCTGTGCGTTCGCATGTGCGCAAATCGTCCGCATCTGCGGTGGATTGCCCCTTCCCTTTTCCGCTTTTGCTCTCAAAATCTCGCATATGTGAGTGCCGCGCTTGCGAGCTTCTGTCGCATCTGCGAATGTCGCACCTACGACTGGCCAAGCGCAGGTGCGAATCTGACAGTAGCTGGGAGCTTCGGTTTTTGGCTCCCAACTTCCAACTTGTTCCGAGCCTCGTCCGATTGACACTCGGGGTCCCCGGGACCCCGCCCGAACATACCAACAGGTTTGAAATCATAAAACGGACTCACTCGAACTCTCGGAATGCGTAAAACAACATCAAATCTAAGAATCACACCCTAAACCAAATTGATTCAAACTTAAGAATTTCAAGTTCTTCAATTTACTTCCAATGCGCCGAAATATACTTAAACTACTCAGAATGACACAAACTTTTGTGTGCAAGTCTTAAATCACCATACGGAACTATTCCCAAACTCGGAATTCCAAACGGAGTTCAATTACTCAAAATCCTACTCCAGACCAAATTTAAAGAAGTTTAAACCTTCAAATAGTTGATATTTACTATTAAGCGTCAAAACGCTCCCGGGTTATCCAAAACCCGATTCAGACATACACCCAAGTCCAAAATCATCATTCGAACCTATTGGAACCGTCAAATCCCGATTCTGGGGTCGTTTTCTCAAAATGTTGATCGAAGTCAAACTTGGCCTTTTAAGGCTAACTTAAGGAACCAAGTGTTCCGATTTCAACCCAAACGCTTCCAAATCCCAAACCAATCATCCCCGCAAGTCATAAATTAATAAAAGTATATTCGGGGAATATTATTTTAGGGAATGGGTTTCTAAAAGTCGAAATGACTGGTTGGGTCATTACACCTTGTGTGGGGGAAATCCCCTTAGGATTTGGTACTGTTTTGATATGTAAGCGTCGTGTACGAGAGGTGATGAGTACGTACACGGGCTATTTGCCGTAAAACTACGTTCTTCACTAAGTAATAACCTGTTTTCTCCTTATTTGAGCTACACTAGCATATGTAACTATCCTATTTAGTTTAGAATAACATGTCTATGTGTCTTAACTGCTTATCTGAACTCTGTGCAACATGTTTAGTAAAATTTCCTGTTTTTCCTTGACTTGAACTTAGTCTTAATTGTAGGTTTGTCTTGCTGTAACTATTATTTCCGTTGGTTATACTGCATATTTACTTTGGGACTACAAAACGGTATTCCGGGAGATCCCTTGTACTGTATATTTACTTTGGGACTACGGAACGGTATTTCGGGAGATCCCCCTGTACTGCATATTTACTTTGGGACTACAGAAGGATATTCCGGAAGATTCCCCTGTACTGCATATTTACTTTGGGACTACAGAATGGTATTCCGGGAGATCCCTCTGTACTGCACATTTACGTTTAGGACTACGAGACGGTGTCTCGGGAAAACACATGTTGTTATCTCTGTGTAATGAGCTATTGGCTTCTATGATTTAATTCTTGTTAAATTCCAGTCTTTATTTTACCGCAGTATTTCATTCTATCTTGTGTTATTATATATATACCAGTAGGGCCCGACCTGACCTCGTCACTACTCGACCGAGGTTAGGCTTGGCACTTACTCGGTACCGATTGTGGTATACTCATGCTACTCTCTGCACATATTTTTCGTGTGTAGATCCAGGTGCTCCTTATCAGCCGCACTATCAGTTAGCCGGAACAACCTTTGAGACTTCAAGGTATATATCTGTCGCGTCCACAGACCTCGGAATCCCCTTCTACTCTTTCCCATGTTCATTATCTTCTATATTTTCTTTTGATAGACTCTAATGTATAGAGACACTAGATTTTCCTTTTGTAGTTTGTGATTCACGATATTCCGGGTTTTGGGAATGCTGTGTAGTATGTTGAGGAGTTGGTTTTTGTACATGCCAAGTGGCATGGTATCCAGTTATGTTGTTATTGATGCAGTTAGTTGTTGAATTTATTGTCACGACCTAAAACTAACCCCTGTCGTGATGGCACCTATCGTGGAACTAGGCAAGCCGACTCATTTCCAAAACAACCGATATTTCATTTTAAAGATAATTTCAAGATTATTTGACATGAAACCTCCATTAAAAGAGATCAAATCAAAGAAAAGTAGAAGTGCGAAAAAGAAAAGCCCGACATCAGGGTGTCACTAGTCATGAGCATCTGCTACAATCTGTCTAACAATATCAAGGCTAACTCAGCCTGGAAAATAGCTAAATAGAACTAGAGGAAGACAAGAGGGAGAAGAGTAGGGGCTGTGATCACCAAACAGCTACCTTGCTATCTCCAAGAAAATCAGCAACCGGAACACTCAATAACCGCTACCGTGTCCAGCTATACCTGAATCTACACACAAGGTGTAGGGAGTAACGTGAGTACGTCAACTTAGTAAGTAACAACAATAAATAAAGACTGAGCAGTAGCGACAAGCAATAAAGCATACAACGTTCATCAGGAAATCTCAGTAAAATACCACATGCTTTTAAAATCAAGATTTGAATCAAACATCTCGTTTAAACCCAGTTCCAGTAAAAATCATTTAAAGATATTTTTCCAACAGTTTTTCAAACGAAGGTTCAATGCAAAAGTGAGTAAAAATGATGAAATCATAAACAGCCCCTCGGGCAAAACATCACTCATATACAGCCCCTCGGGCAAACCTCACAGTCACTCGTGCCACTC
>AWOL01S0084534.1:0-18017 GCA_000715115.1 Nicotiana otophora
TTTGAAGTAGCTGGAAAGAAACACATGGTGTGCAAATTGAATAAGAGTCTTTATGGATTGAAGAAGGCACCAAGGCGGTGGTACATGAAGTTTGACACATTCAAGAAAAGTCAAATTGTAATGACCCGGCTGGTCGTTTTTAAAATTTAAGTCCCGTTCGTCGGCATAAAGTTGTGAGCAGCTTCGTATTATGTGTATTGGCTTGCGTGCATGGTTGAATTCAGTTACCGAATCATTCGGAGTGATATGGGATACTTAGTCCCTAAAACAGAAGCTTAAGTCTTAGGATTTTGACCATTGTCGGAACTGTATGAAGATGACTCTAAAAGAGTTTCGTCAGTTCTGTTAACTCTGCTGGGTGATTTTGGACTTACGAGCATGTGCGGACAGTAAATTTGAGGTTTGTAGCTGATTTAGGCTTGCAATGGCAAAAATCGGATTTTTGGAGATATTGACCGGAAGTGGACTTTTTGATATCAGGGTTGTATTCCGATTCTGGAAGTTGGAGTAGGTCCGTAATGTTGAATATGCCTTGTTTGTAAAATTTGACGTCATTCCAGGTTGATTTGATAGATTTCGGCGCGATTTTAGAAGTTGGAAGATTTGAAAGTTCATAAGTTCGATTCATGGTGCGATTTGTAGTTTCAACGTTGTTTGATGTGATTTGAGACCTCGAGTGAGTCCATGTTAGGTTAAGGAACTTGTTGGTATGCTTGGATGGGTTTGGACGAGTTTGCAAATGGTTTTCATGGTTGTGAACAAGTTTGAGTTCTGGTGTAATCACACCTGCGGACCTTAGGCGCATGTGCGATGGTCGCAGATGCGAAGATGAAGACGCATGTGCGTGAAGGGCTGAGCTTGGTAGTTTCCGCAGATACGGAAAATTGGTGCACATCTGTGGCACCGCACTAGTGGATTCTTGGGCGCAGAGGTGAGCTGGAGCGCAAATGCAGTTGTGGCATGCGCACCTGCGGTTGCACAAAAGCACTAGGATGTCCACAAGTGCGAGGGTGAAGCTGGTCAGTGGTCTTCACATAACCGGTCCTTTTGTCGCTGAAGCGATGCCGCAGAAGCGGTTAATTGTGTCGCAGGTGCGGTCATACCTGGGCAGAATCATATAGTCGAGGGTTTGGCCATTTTCTTCATATTTTGAGTTTTACACCTCGGTTTTGGGACCTTCTTTGAAGGTTTTTCAAGAAAATCGATTGTATAAGTATTCTTCACCTAGAATTTATTATATTCCATGATATTGTCATTATTTTTATCATTTAATTTGTATTTTGAGTTGAGGAAAATGGTGGTTTTTGAAGAAGGTTTTCAAAATGAAAATTCATGATTTGAGGGACGAAATAGTATTTGAATTTGATAATTTTAGTATGATTGAACTCATATTGGAATGGGTGTTCGGGTTTTGAGAAATTTGTCGGGTTCCAAGGTACGGTCCTAGGGGTCGACTTTTGGGTCTATTTTTAGATTTTGCTAAAGATTGAGGCTTTATCATCCGGAATAATTTCTCATGAGTTTTATTTGTACTTTGAAGCTATTTTGGTTAGATTTGAGCCGCTCGGAGGTCATTTCACCCGAGAGGTTCATTTAAAGTATCGGTCTGTCTTCTTTGAGGTAAGTAGCTTGTCTAACTTCGTGTGGGGGAACTACCCCTTAGGATTTGAGTCTTCCATGCTAATTGTAGTCCGTGTACGCGAGGTGACGAATATGTGCTCAGACTTATTTGTGGAAAAATTATCCTTAAAGGGTTCTTAGGTCCTTGCATTCACTGAATATGCAGTTGTTCTCGTTTTGATTACGTTTCTTAATTACCATTTTCACTTCTACCTGCTTTAATTAGAATTAATTGCTTCATGATCCACCCTTGTTGTTCATTCGATTCATATGTGCTTTAATGGAAATTGTTATCTCTTCTATTGCCATGTTATTATTCCCTAACTGCTTATCTTTATTCGAAGTCATAATTATCCCTTCTATTTTGTTCATCCTTATTTGAGGCTATGATCATCTTTCTGCTTCTTATCCCTAATTGAATTTGTTGTATCTCTTTCTTAATTGCCCAACCTTAAAAGAAGTTAAATATCTTATATTTTAGTTGACTTGTCCTTATTTGGAATTATTCGCCTTAGGTTAGCTCCCTCGTTGTCGAACTGTACATTGCGGACTGTTGTTACATAATATTTCCCTTCTGGTTGAGTTGTTCTTATTATGACTAGCATTATCTATTGTGGCTACTCCTTGTGAATTAGTTCCTCCGTTTCTTTGAGTTCTGGAATTTCAGAGTTCACTTATTTTTCGTACCCTTGTATTTTTGTCATTGTTGTTATTGTACTTATTGTGGTGATGCACGAGGTTTCTTCCGTGCGGTTATTGTTATTGTGATGCACGAGGTTTCTGCCGTGCGGTTAATGTTATTGTGATGCACGAGGTTTCTGCCGTGCGGTTGTTGTTATGGGGTTGCACGAGGTTTCTGTCGTGCTATTGTTACTATTGATATATGCACATGCGGTGTGACAAGGCGGGATATATATATATATATATATATATATTTTGTTGCACATATGACAAGACAAGGTATGAACATTATTATGCACGTGTGGCGAGATAAGGCAGACATTTATTTTACTATTGCACACATGGCGAGATAAGGTGGGTTATGTTAGGGATTTATTTGTGATGACTTGTGATGGCCTGGGGGCATTCTTGTTGTTGATGTTTGTGTAGGGGTACACTTGCCTGTGTGAGCTTTATCATGTGGAAAGTTGTGAGAAACCATTCTACGTGCTGTCCATTTCTTTTCCTATACTTACTAGTTGACATGAACTATGTTAGGACACTTGCGCCTACACATAGTTAAGTACTCTTATCGGTTAAGAGGTTTTTCTTGATACTGCTGAGTATAGATGCACACCCTTGTTTACTTGCCTTCTATGTGAGAATAGCTCTATTTGGCACGTGAGTCGTCAATGTGGTTATAAAGTGTAATGAGGGAACAGGATACCAAGTGTTAGGGTTCAGATATTAGAACTCGTGAGTTGTGAATAGTATGAGGTTCGGTACCTCGTAGAGTTTATTGACTAAAACCTGTTATGAAAGCTTTCATTTTGTTGAGTTGCTACTTGTCCTTTCTTTATCTATAATTATCGAATTTAGGCAGTGTTTCCGTCCATTCTTCTAGGTCATTATTATGGTGTTCCACTGATAGTTGTTGTTTTCCATCCTTATTGCAAATTTCTGTATTATTTGCCACTTCGCATAGTCTTTATGTAGATATCATAATCTGTTGCTCCTATACTTATACTTGTTCAGGTTATTTAGTCCAATAGGTGTCTTGACTGTTCCTCGTTACTACTCCACTGAGGTTAGTCTTGATACTTGCTGGGTACTACCGTGGTGTACTCATACTATACTTCTGCACATTTTTGTGCAGATCCAGGTATTTTGAAGTCAGTTGATCATTACCTAGCTGTGCGGACTATTGCTGTAGAGACTCAAGGTAAATCTGCTGCTGCGTTCGCAGGCTTCAGAGTCACCTTCTGATTTGTATTCATATTGTTTACTTTATTTCAAACAGTTGTATTTAGAAAATTGTAGCAAACTCTGTAGAGCTTATGACTTGTACTACCGGTTTTGGGAATTGTAAATTTTATAGAGATTTCTATTTCAAAATTTGTTAGATGTTATTTAATTATTGTTGTTATTCAGTAAATGTTAGGCTTACCTAGTCCCTAAGACTAGGTGTCATCACGATACCCAATAGAGGAAAAAATTGGGTCGTGACAAGTTGGTATCAGAGCTCTAGGTTCATAGGTGCTACGAGTCTTAAGCGAGTTTAGTAGAGTCTTGCGGATCGGTACGAAGATATCTGTACTTATCTTCGAGAGGCTACAGAACTATTAGGACAGTTCACTTCCTTTATTCCTATCGTGCGAGTTTATTGATCTCGAAGTTTGAAGTTTTTATCATTCCATTCTCTTACAGATGGTGAGGGCACGAGCTGCAATTATTGATGACGCTGCCCCCGAAGCAGGTGTCGCTAGGGGCAGAGGCAGAGGCCGAAGAGGAGCACGCGCCGCAGCTAGAGCATCTACTCGAGAAGTAGTTGAGGAGCCGCCAGTAGATCCGGTCGGGGGCAGGTACCGGAGGCGCCTGCTGTTACCCTCGGACTTCAAGAGACCTTAGCATAGTTCCTGAGCATGTTTGGTACATTGGCTCAGGCGGGGTTGATTCCGGTTGCACCAGCTACTTCATAGACCAGGGGAGGAACCCAAACTCCTACCGCCCACACTCCAAAGCAGCAAGTTCATGTTGGTCAGGTTCCAGGTGTCATGGCGACACAGCCCGTGGTCCCAGTTCAGCCCGTTGTTAGGGCAGAAGCATCTGAGGAAGAACAGCTTAGACTTGAGAGGTACAAGAAGTACCACCCTCCTACCTTCAGTGGATTGGCGACAGATGATGCCCAAGGTTTTCTGGAGAAGTGTCATCGCATTCTCCGTACTATGGGTATTGTGGAGACGAGCGAGGCTGGTTTTACTAGGTTCCAGCTCAGGGAGCGGCTTATCAGTGGTGGCGAGCATATGAGTTGGGTAGCTCGGCTGAGTCAAATTCACTTACATGGGTTCAATTTTCAGAGATGTTCCTGAGAGAGTTTGTACCTCAGTCCCTTCGAGATGCATGGCGCATAGAGCTTGAGAAGCTACGCCAGGGCACTATGTCAGTGTCAGAGTATATCGTTAGTTTCAGTGATTTGGCCAGACACGCACCTGCTTTAGTCGCTACAATTAGAGAGTGTGTCCGTAGATTCATTGAGGGGCTTAGGCATGATATTCGGTTCAGCATGGATCGAGAGTTACAGTCGGATATTTCATTTCAGCAGGTGGTAGGGGTCGTTTGTCGAGTGGAGAGCATGTTGGATAAGGAGAGAGACGATAGGAGGGGCCATGAGAGAGAGGATAGACGAGGTCAGGAGAGAGAGGACAGGAAGTAGAGGAGGCCTCGTAGACCGGAGAGATCTATTGGTCTTTATTTTGGAGGTAGGGGTACGACATGGTAGAGGTTTTCTGGGCCAGCTAGTTCAGTTTGCACTTCAGGCTTCGCACAGTTTTTCAGGTGCTCATGGGTCAGAGTATCTGTACCACATAGTTCCCACAACCACATCAGCAGAGAGGTTGCTTCAAGTGTGGAGATACCATCCACAGGGTGAGAGATTGTCCTAGACTCCTGACAGATGTGTCACAGCGGGGTATTCAGGTGAGTAGAGGGCACCCAAGAGGGGAAGGCCCGGCCCGTTGACGTATCTCATATAGTAGACTGGAGGCCGCTGTGCCAGATGATATCATACAAGTTTGCTTTTGATTTGTTAAAGAGGGGCACCATTCGTATTTTGTTTCAGTTCTGCTTATCGAGGCGAGTTCCCATATTTGGTTACTCCACCTATGAGTGAGTTCATGATGTAGTATTATATTTATGTATTTGCCCCTGCTGGGAGATTCTATGAGTGATAGTCTTGTCTATTATTGTTTTAATTCATTATTGAAAGTTACGAGGATAGAAGTAAATTCATGTTGTCCATTACGGTAGGTTTGATGTGATTCCTGCGTATTTTTGTTACGATTGTAATTTAGATACGATGCCGGGGTGAGAATTCAGCAAGTGTTGTGATTCTGTTGGCAGAGCTGAGTTAGTGAAAGGTTTTGATTGTTATGATGTCTATTCGACCTATGATTCAGAATTGAGGGTGAGACCCTCGCGATTCCATGTGATGTGATATGTTTGAGTCGGGTTGCGTGCTGCGGTGGAAGGTTACACCAGGATGAGATCCTTATGATTTGTTCATGTACTTTGATTTTTTCTTTTTAAATTGGATTGTAGTATGGTACTGATAGAGAGTTGTGCCTGTCGGGCTTATTTGATATTTCTCTTATATGTTTCTCTTTACATATTCAGTCATTTTTGTCTTGTGCTTATTTGAGTTTTAGTTTACGGGGTGTGTGCCCAGTGGAGTTAGATGTGACTTGTTGATCCGAGCATACAGTTATGAGGTCTTCGTGTTTCTTGCATCATTATTAGCATTGTGGAGGTTTGAAATGGGTCTCTAACGGATATGAGACTAATTGCCGATACTGGTTTTGATTACGACAGCTATTATGATCAGAAATGTTATTTTGGGCCTATGTGTGGTGTTTCATGTTGGGTGGTTGTACCTTGCAGGTGTAGGCATGATTTGCCGAAGCTGGTTGGGACTGATACCGGGAATGGATTTAGAATCGGGTCTTTTGGAGATGACTGGAAGGTGAGAATTTTGACTCTAAGGCTTATTGGTCTTGGTAGAAAGGATAACATACAATTGAGATGGTGTCGTCAGGCTTATATGGATTGGTGTGATGTGGGGTCACCCGCGAGTGTATGTTTGATATGTGCATTCAGTGATTTGAAGACTTCGAGGCGATTCTTGGCACGTTCGAGGACGAACGTTTATTTAAGAGGGGAAGGATGTAACAACCCGGACGGTCGTTTTGAGAATTTAAGTCTTGTTTGGCGGCATAAGGTCTTGAGAAGCTTCGTATTATATGTATTGGATTGTGTGCATGGTTGAATACAGTTACCGGATGATTCAGAGTGATTTGGGAAACCTAGTCCCTAAAATAGAAGCTTAAGCCTTAGGATTTTGACCGTAGTCGGAACTGTGTGAAGATGACTCCAAGATGGAGTTGGTTCCGTTAGCTTTGTTGCGTGATTTTAGACTTAGGAGTGTGTACGGACTGTGAATTTGAGGTCAGTAGCTGATTTAAGCTTGAAATGGTGAAAATCAAATTTTTGGAGATATTGACCGAAAGTGGACTTTTGGGTATCGGGGTCGGATTCTGATTCTGGAAGTTGGAGTAGGTTCGTAATGTTGAATATGACTTGTGTGCAAAATTTGATGTCATTCTAGGTTGATTTGATAGGTTTCGGCACGGGTTTTAGAAGTTGGAAGATTTGAAAGTTCATAAGTTCGATTCATGGTGCGATTCATAGTTTCGACGTTATTTGATGTGATTTGAGACCTCGAGCGAGTCCGTATTAGGTTATGGAACTTGTTGGTATGCTTGGACGGGGCCCTGGGTGTGTTTCAGACGAATCGCGGATGGTTTTCATGGATGTGAACAAGTCTGAGTTCTGGTGTAATCGCACCTGCAGACCCTGGGCGCAGGTGCAATGGTCGCAGATGCGAAGATGAAGACACATGTGCGTGAAGGGCTGAGCTTGGTAGTTTCTGCAGATGCGGAAAATTGGTGCGCATCTCCGGCGCCGCACATGCAGATTCTTGAGTGCAGAGGCAAGCTGGAGCGCAAATGTGGTTGTGGCATGCTCACCTGCAGTTGCGCAGAAGCGCTAGAATGTCCACAGGTGGGAGGGAAAGCTGGTTAGTGGTCTTCGCATATGCGGTCCTTTTGTCACAGAAGCGGTTAATTGTGTCGCAGGTGTGGTCATACCTGGGCAGAATCATATAGTCGAGGGTTTGGCCATTTTCTTCATACTTTGATTTTTAGACCTCGGTTTTGGGAGCTTCTTTGAGGGTTTTCAAGCAAATCAATTGGGTAAGTGTTCTTCACAAAGAATTTATTATATTCCATGATTTTATCTTTATTTTTATCATTTAATTTGTATTTTGAGTTGAGGAAAATGGTAGTTTTTGAAGAAAGTTTGCAAAATGAAAAATCATGATTTGAGGGATGAAATGGTATTGGAATTTGATAATTTTAGTATGGTTGAACTCATATTGGAATGGGTGTTTAGGTTTTGTAAAATTTGTCAGGTTTCGAGGTGCGAGTCCAGGGGTCGACTTTTCGGTCGATTTTTAGATTTTGATAAAGAGTGAGGATTTATGATCCGGCATAGTTTCTTATGAGTTTTATTTGTGCTTTGAAGTTATTTTGGTTAGATTTGAGCCTCTCGGAGGTCGTTTCACCCGAGAAGTGCATTTACAGTATCGGTCTATCTTCTTTGAGGTAAGTATCTTGCTTAACTTCATGTGGGGGAACTACCCCTTAGGATTTGAGTCTTCTATGCTAATTGTAGTCCGCGTACGCGAGGTGACGAGTACGTGCTTAGACTTATTTGTGGAAAAATTGGCCTATTAAGGGTTCTTAGGTCCTTGTATTCACTGAATATGCAGTTGTTCTCGTTATGATTACAACAACAACAACAAATCAGTATAATCCCAACATGTGGGGTCTGGGTAGGGTAGCATGTACGCAGACCTTACCCCTACCTAATATAAGTAGATAAGCTGTTTCCAACAGACCCTCGGCTTAGGAAGGGTAAGAAGAAGAAGAGGAAAGCATGGAAGAAAGAAAGAAGGAAGGAAGAGAAAAGAAAAAGAGAGAGATAAAGGATACGTAGTACCAAATAATAGCAATAGGGAATACAATACTTGAGGCGAACTTTCTCGTTATGATTACATTTCTTAATTACCAGATTCACTTCTACCTGCTTTAATTAAAACTAATTGCTTCATGATCCACTCTTGTTGTTCATTCGATTCATATGTGCTTTAATGGAAATTGTTATCTCTTGTATTGCCATGTTGTCTTTTCGCTAACTACTTATCTTTATTTGAAGTCATAATTATCCCTTCTGTAATTGTTCATCTTTATTTGAGGCTATGATCATCTTTTGGCTGCTTATCCCTAATAGATTTTGTTGTATATCTTTCTTAATTGCCCAGCCTTAAAAGAAGTTAGATAGCTTATGTTTTAGTTGACTTGTCCTTATTTGGAATTATTCGCCTTGTGTAAGCTCCCTCGTTGTCGAACTGTACATTACGGACCGTTGTTACATAATATTTTGCTTCTTGTTGAGTTGTTCTTATTATGACTAGCATTGTCTATTGTGGCTACTCCTTGTGAATTAGTTCCTCCGTTTCTTTGAGTTCTGGAATTTTTGAGTTGACTTATTTGTCGTACCCTTGTATTATTGTCATTGTTGTTGTTGTACTTATTGTGGTGATGCACGAGGTTTCTTCCGTGCGGTTGTTGTTATGGGGTTGCACGAGGTTGCTTCCGTGATATTGTTACTATTAATATTTGCACATACGGCGTGACAAGGCAGGATATATATATATATTGGGTTGCGCATGTGTGGAGACACAAGGCGGGCATTTATTTTACTATTGCACGCATGGCGAAACAAGGTAGGCTATGTCAGGGATTGATTTGTGATGACTTGTGATGGCGTGGGGGCATTCGTGTTGTTGATGTTTGTGTAGTGGTACACTTACCTGTGTAAGTTTTATCTTGTGGAAAGTTGTGAGAAAACATTCTACGTGCTGTCCATTTCTTTTCCTATACTTACTAGCTGGCATGAACCATGTTAGGACACTTGCACAAGCATACACATAGTTGAGTAATCTTATCGGTATAGATGCACACCCTTGTTTACTTGCCTTCTATGTGAGAATAGCTCTATTTGTCACGTGAGTCGTCGGTGCGGTTATGAATTGTAATAAGGGCACAGGATGCCAAGTGTTAGGGTTCAGGTATTGGAACCCGTGAGTTGCGAATAGTATGAGGTTCGGTACCTCGTGGAGTTTATTGACTAAAAGCTGTTATGAAAGCTATCGTTTTGTTGAATTACTACTTGTCCTTTCTTTATCTATGATTATTGGATTTAGGTTGTGTTTCTGTTCATTCTTCTTGGTCATTATTATGGTGAAAGTTGTCGTTTTGTTGAATTGCTACTTGTCCTTTCTTCTAGGTTATTATTACGGTGTTCTGCTGTGAAACCTTCCTTATTGCAAATTTCCGTATTATTTGCCACTCCGCGTAGTCTTTATGTAGATATCATACTCTGTTGCTCCTATACTTTTACTTGTTCAGGTTATTTAGTCCAGTAGGTTTCTTGACTGTTCCTCGTCACTACTCCACTGAGGATAGTCTTGATACTTGTTGGGTACCACTGTGGTGTACTCATACTAAACTTCTGCACATTTTTGTGCAGATCCACGTATTTCGAAGTCAGTTGATCATTAGCTAGTTGTGTAGATTGTAGCTGTGGAGACTCAAGGTAAACCTGCTGCTGCGTTCGCAGGCTTCAAAGTCACCTTCTGATTTGTATTCATATTGTTTACTTTATTCCAAATAGTTGTATTTAGAAAATTTTAGCAAACTCTGTAGAGCTTATGAAGATAGTTTGAGAGCGAACAAATAGAAAGTTGTGGTTGTCTTAGGAGAAGTACATTGAACGTGTACTGGAACGCTTCAACATGAAGAATGCTAAGCCAGTCAGCACACCTCTTGCTAGTCATCTAAAGTTGAGCAAGAATATGTGTTCTACAACAGTGGAGGAGAAAAGGAACATGGCTAGAGTTCCTTATTCTTCAGCAGTTGGAAGCTTGATGTATGCAATGGTATGCACCATATCTGATATTGCTCATGCAGTTGGTGTTGCTAGCAGATTCCTTGAAAATCCTGGAAAGGAATATTGGGAAGCAGTCAAGTGGATACTCAGGTACCCAAGAGGTATTTAGGAGATTGCTTGTGTTTTGGAGGATCTGATCTAATCTTGAAGGGCAGCACGGATGCTGATATGGCCGGTGATACTGATAATAGAAAATCCACTGCTGGATATCTATTTACCTTTTCAGGGGGAGAGTAATATCATTGCAGTCTAAATTGCAGAAGTGTGTTGCACTTTCAACTACTAAAGCAGGGTACATTGCCGCTACAGAAGCTGGCAAGGAGATGGTATGGCTCAAGCGGTTTCTTCAAGAGCAGGAATTGCATCAAAAGGAGTATGTCGTGTATTATGACAATCAAAGTGTAATAGACTTGAGCAAGAACTCCATGTACCATACAAGAACAAAGCATATAGATGTGAGATATCATTGGATTCGTGAGTAGGCGGAGAACAAATCTTTTCAAGTCAAAAAGATTCACACGAGTGAAAATCATGTTGATATGTTGATCAAGGTTGTACCAAGAAACAAGTTCGAACTATGCGAAGTACTTGTCGGCATGCACTCAAACTAGAAGACAATGTTACCCCCTCTAGATGCATGAGATTAGAGGGGGAGATTGATAGGGTCCATATCATTCAAAAGTCAAAGTAATAGGCATGTGCCTATGGAAAATATTTGGCGGAGAATTTCTTTAGTTTGGTAGCCAACTTTGTTGAATTTCTTTGGTTTGGTAGCTAACTTTGTTGAATTGTCAACATTGAAGAAAAAGAAGAAAACGTGTGTGCAAATTGTCAAATATAGTAGGCTTTAGAGAGTGAGGCTTCAGCTATAAAAGGGGAGCTTCAACACTCATTTCTATACACCAACAAAGAGAGAAAGAAAGAGTGAGGTTTCACAGACAGGGTATAAGAAAATAGTTTGTGAGAAAAATAGAGAGTGAGCGATATTGTAGTGAGGCGAGAATATCAAAAGAGGGTTATTTCTTTTGTGTATTGTAGTAGTCTCTGAAGTATTTTATTCGGACCTACAAAGTGTAAAATTCTCTGCTATAGTGATATCAGTTGCTCGTCTCGGTGCAGTGATTTTTTCCTTATTCAAAAGGGCTTTCCACGTAAAAATCTCGGTGTCGTTGTCACTCTTTTATTCTTATTAATTACCATATCTGGGTGCTACGTTATTATTCCGCTTTTATTACTGTAAATATTATTTCTGTAGAGGGTTTATTCCCAACATTATATAGTACAAGTATTATATGGGTATCTTGGGGAGAAAGGATGAGAATGAGTGAGGTGTTGGGAAGGTGAGGTCACGTGAATGTGTACCGGTGAGTATGTGTTTATGTGATAGTGAGTATGGTCGGGAATGGAATCAAATTAGTTACGCTAGGTGGTGATTTTCCATTGATTCTCAATTTTTTTTTTTTTTTGATTTTATTAAAGGATGAAAAAAAATAAAATCTATTCCTACTAAATTAGAAATAACAAGGTAAAAGTAGTACATACTCAATATTTATTTATTGAAAGCCTCTAACTTAAAAATTACACTAAAACTAGATAAAATTATATTTTTTGGAAACTTTTCTTTCTTTGTAAATGAAAAATAAATAAAACTAATACTCTAAAAATGTAACTCTTTTTGTAGTTTTTAATTTTCTCAAATAAAACCTATAAAAAGGTGAAACAAAAGCTAAAATATCAAGACTAAACTTAAAAACTATTTAAATATTAGAAGTGATAAAAAATCTAAATATGGTCAAAACTTTTGTGCACACAGTGAGTATTGATCATTGGGTTGTTTATTAACCTACCAAATTTCAGATCAATCGGAGACCGTTAAAATCACAATTTCCAAATATCTCTTCTCATGGATGGAGTTGATGTCACTAGTACCCAAAGATAAAACTCTTTTTCTAGTTGAAAACTTCCACCATTAATGTAGATTTATCAAGGATAATTTTCACATGGTACATTAAGCAGATTTTAATGACTCAAATAAATAGACTATTTTGTGGAACCTACTTATTAATCATTACGATCAATCCATGAATCGACATAATTTCACATGTATAAATTTATTAAGAATTTTTCATGAGTTCAAATAAGCAAACCACTTTAGTGGTAACTATTTTTTACTCACAAAATTTTCAATTTACGGGTGAACATACATGTAGCTCATAAATTTATTTAACAGAAGAATACATACCACAACTTAAAATCCATACCAATAATATAAAACTCACACAAAATACTATCATATTTCACTTAATTACAACATGTGATCACAGAACAAACTCTTTCATCGAAAATCCAAGACTAGTAATCATTTAGGGCATAAAAACATAAACCAAAAATTGAGATTTTTTTATGCACAAACATGCCTAACACACCAGTCATTAGTCATCCAGGATATCAAACAGAGGATTTCACTTTCTTACAAAATAATTATATCATCACACAATATCAAGTATCCTACACCTCTATTCTAGAATTCAACACAACTACACGTCTATTTACTAATAGCTAACATGTAAACTCAGTATATCACTAGTATTTAATCATGGAGACTATAGGAGTCATCCCCATCACCATTGGATTAAAAACGAATTAAAAGTTTTAAGAAATAGTTTTCAAAAAATAGGAAAATTTCTAAAACACCATCCAAACGACCTTAAAATGCCGAAAAATAATATGATTCACTGCATATTAGTGAGTGTTTCTCACCATGTCATTTCCGATGGACCCACCAAATTTTGGCTCAATCAGAGTTCGTCAAATTTGTTGACCTATGAAAACACCAACTATTCGGTCAAAACCGGATTTTGCATTTTTCTATGATTTACCAAAAAATAATTCAGATCATCCCAATCAAATATCAATAAAGAACTGATATCTCATGTGTTTTCAGAGAACAACATATACATGTAATTCAAAAACACACATAAACACAATAATCCTGATCATGAAAAACCTAGTTATCTAATTAGATATGAGTGGGCTCTAATAACAATTGATGGATTATTATAAGCAGGGAAAGCGGTTCCAGTATTAAATTCACATGTAATCTAGACAACTAGCATATACAAAGTTTTTTGAGTTATCTCTTGAAGTGTGAACACAACCCTTCAGTCACGTGAGCCTTCAGTTTCACATCATCTCATTGAAATCTCCACCACCCGCACTATCATGATCTCCGAATATTCCACGGTCTTCTACTGTATTACCCAAATAATATCTGAAAATAACAATTTCGTGTGGGCAAACTAGGAAAATATGGCTGAAAAGTTTGGCCATCATCTCTCTCCCCTTTATGTGAAAAACTTTATGTATTTATAGTACAGGTTTTAAGGGTTAAACCCTTTTCCAAAACCTGTTATGTTTTTTCGACCCAGAAAAGGATTCCTTTGTTTCCTATCATTTAGGCCCAGCAGGGACCATATAATTAAATTAACAAAGATTCTAATTATGGAATTAATTTTTAATTTTTAAAATTAATATTCACCATAATTAGTTATAAATTATTCCACTAAAAATTCGTAATTGCACTCCTTATTAAATATTAAAATTTTTCTATTAAATCTTATTTAACTCCCCATGTTAAGATTCAGATTCTAATCAATTAAATTAAATTACTGACAATTAATTTATTAATTTTTCCTTTAGACTTTCACTTAACTTATTTCATGTGTCGGATACAAAATCCACCGGTCGGGTTTATACTTGAAAACTAATAAGCTTTCATAAAAGTGTATCATCAATCTTTAAACCGAGACATAGATTCTGTCAACTAACTATTATTTCGCCAATGTATGTTATTATTATCCAATTTACATGTGATGACCCGATAGATTATTCATAGTTTTAACCCTTAATTCCATATTTCGAAACCTTGATTAGCTCCGTATAGACTTTCTCGATTTGTGTGCACAGTCTGTGTCTTTTGCCGAAAGGTTTTTATGAGAAAATTAATAAAAATATGAAATCGTGCTTTAAATTTCATTTGAATTGACTTCGGTCAATGTTTTAAGAAAATGGACCCAAATCAATATTTTGACAGTCCTGGTTGGTCTGTATCGTAATTTGGGACTTGGACGTATGCCCGAAATCGAATTCGGAAGTCCCTAGCTTGAATTATCGCTATTTGTTGAAAACTAGAAATTTAAAGGCTTAGAGAAATCCCAAATTTAACCGTAGTTTGACTTTGTTGCTACCAGGTTTGGATCTTGATTTCGGAACTTGGTATAAGTTCATTACAATATTTATGACTTATCTGTAAAATTTGGTGCAAAACGGAGTTGATTTGACGTGATTCGGACGTCCGGTTGTAAAATTGAAAGTTCTTAAGTTTCTTTGAAAATCTCATTCATTTTTTATTTCATAGTTCTAGGTGTTATTTTAGTGTTTTGATCACGCGAGCGAGTTTGTATGGTGTTCTTGGACTAGTGTGTATGTTTGGTTTGGAGCCCCGAGGGCTCGGGTGCGTTTCGGATGCTTAGTGGAGTGTGGTTAGAATCAAAAGAGTTTTTGGTTTCTGCACATGCCTCAGATCTCGCAATTGCGAGGTCTGAGTTTGCATTTGCGAAGTTGAGCCAAGACTGCTAAGTTCACATTTGCGAACCCAGGGTTCACATTTGCGAACCCAGTGTTCGCATTTGCGAAGTGTGCTGGGAATGAGATAGTTCGCATTTGCGATCGCTTTGGTCGTAAATGCGAAGATCGAATTATTCATCGCAATTGCGATGATAGCAGAGATAGGAGGGTTTTCCCATTTGCGAGAGATTCTTTGCATTTGCGGGGTTCACAATTGTGAACCCCAGGTCTCAAATGTGACATCCGCGACTAGACAAATAGTTGAGAGACGAGATCTTTGAGTTCATTCTCTCATTTTGAACCCTAGACTCGGTAGGAGACGACTTGGAGATGGGATTTTCACCTACAAACCTTGGGCAAGTGATCCTAATCTATTTATAATCATATTCCATCAACTAATCTTAGATTTTCACATCAACATCATGTGAATCAAAGTATAATTTATGAAACTATGCCAATTATTGGACCCAGGTTTCGACCGGGCAGGTCCTGGTTGACTTTTGTTGACTTTTTGGGAAAAGTATAAACATATTAACTTATCTATTGGAATTGAACTCCCTATCATTGTTTGATATTATTGAGTCGATTTTGGTTAGATATGAGCCATGTGGAGGCGAACTTTAAGGAAAACACTATTTTCGAGTTGTGAATTAGCCTATTTGAGGTAAGTGTCTTGCCTAACTTCATGCGGGGGAACTATCCCTTAGAATTGGTATTTTTGATTCAATTGTGCTAAGTAAAATTTGTGTACGCAAGGTGACGAGTGGGTACACAGGTTGTACGTAGTATTTGACCTGTTTAGGCTACTTAGACTATTTCCATGCTTTAATTGAAATGTCATATTATGTTCTAGATTCTCATAGTTAAATCATCTTTAATTGTGTTAGACTATCCTTAAATGCTTTAGTTGAATTTCTTAGTAATTGTTCTACATCTTATTTGCTAAATTGCTCCCATGCTTTAGTTGAACTTGTTGCCCCTTTATTGATACATATTATCCCTTCGTTGTTAATTATCACTGTTGAATTAATTGTTCATGTTGCCCTTTATTTGTTGACTTTCGTTAATTGATACTCATTGTTGAAGATTATTTCCTTTATTGTGAGTTAGTCTTATCTACTATTGTGGTTGCACGTTGTTTTCCCCATTNCCTAATCTATTTATAATCATATTCCATCAACTAATCTTAGATTTTCACATCAACATCATGTGAATCAAAGTATAATTTATGAAACTATGCCAATTATTCGGAAAAATAAGAAATTGAGCTTTGAGAGTCGATTTGGACTCGGATTTTGAAACTAATCGCATATATGAACTCGCGGAGTCATGGGCAGATGGAATCTACTATTGGACCCAGGTTTCGACCGGGCAGGTCCTGGTTGACTTTTGTTGACTTTTTGGGAAAAGTATAAACATCTTAACTTATCTATTGCAATTGAACTCCCTATCATTGTTTGATATTATTGAGTCGATTTTGGTTAGATTTGAGCCATGTGGAGGCGAACTTTAAGGAAAACACTATTTTCGAGTTGTGAATTAGCCTATTTGAGGTAAGTGTCTTGCCTAACTTCATGCGGGGGAACTATCCCTTAGAATTGGTATTTTTGATTCAATTGTGCTAAGTAAAATTTGTGTACGCAAGGTGACGAGTGGGTACACAGGTTGTACGTAGTATTTGACCTGTTTAGGCTACTTAGACTATTTCCATGCTTTAATTGAAATGTCATATTATGTTCTAGATTCTCATAGTTAAATCATCTTTAATTGTGTTAGACTATCCTTAAATGCTTTAGTTGAATTTCTTAGTAATTGTTCTACATCTTATTTGCTAAATTGCTCCCATGCTTTAGTTGAACTTGTTGCCCCTTTATTGATACATATTATCCCTTCGTTGTTAATTATCACTGTTGAATTAATTGTTCATGTTGCCCTTTATTTGTTGACTTTCGTTAATTGATACTCATTGTTGAAGATTATTTCCTTTATTGTGAGTTAGTCTTATCTACTATTGTGGTTGCACGTTGTTTTCCCCATTATTGAGTATTTGATGTTGAGGTTGTGGAAGTTGTTAATACATTGAAGCGATGTTGGTTATTGTTGAAACATCTATCATATTGACCATTTTCCATCCATTATTATTGTTGATATTCTAGTATACGTTGTGTTGGAGCCATGGGCTATTATTGTGGAAACATTGATATTGTTGTTGTTGTTGGTAAGTTGTGATATGTGGGAACTTTTAGCGCGATATTGTTGTCCATTCATGGTCATTGTTCCGTATTAGTTGCTTTCTTACTTCACATTTTATATCCGTATTTTATTTTATACTATCTATTTCATATCCTAGTAGGTGTCTTGACCTGGCCTCGTCATTACTCTACTGAGGTTAGGCTTGATACCTACCGGGTATCGTTGTGGTATACTCATACTATGCTTCTGCACATCTTTTGTGCAGATCCAGGTACATCTGCTTGTGCCGGTAGATAGAGATTCATGCTAGATGTTTTATCGGAGACTTTAAGGTATGCCTACTCGGCGTCCGCGGGCCTCAGATTCATCTTCCTTTATCCTCGTTTACTGTTGTATTTATTTTTAACTAGTGATGTAGTAGTTATTTCTGTTACACTCTATAGAGCTTATGACTCAGTTCCACTAGTTTTTGGGAGTGAGATTGGGAGATTCTATTTACATACGGTTTTATCTATTATTTAGTCATTTTTAGTATTTTGTATTTACATATCTGTTCAATGGTTGCTATTTGTTAGGCTTACCTAGTCGTAGAGACTAGGTGCCATCACGACATCCTTTGGAGGGAATTTGGAGTCGTAAAAAATTAGTATCAGAGCACTAGGTTCATAGGTGTTACGAGACATAAGCAGGTTTAGTAGAGTCTTGCGGATCGGTACGAAGACGTTTGTACTTATCTTCCGGAGGCTACGGAATTGTTAGGAAAACTTCACTTCTTTGATTCCTTATCGTGC